>JAVSBV010167911.1:12500-14054 GCA_033117975.1 Parotocinclus spilosoma | reverse complement strand
TAAGTGGCGACTTGTGCCTTCTTTTTTTGTAGTAAATGGAAATGTTAGGCAAAGACCTGTAGGTGGCAGTAGAGGGCCGGGGAGAAACCCGGGAGTTTTCGGGTAGTGATGCCAGAGACGTAGAGTTTCTTCACGGATATTACATACGGTACACGTTCTTTGGTCCAACGAAATTTTGGTCCAAATAATCGAATAACATTACACGTATTTAATAGGATTTGATTCGGTACTATAGGATTTGGTCCTATTAACTGGAATCGACTGTATATATAAGCTGCTCAAGCAAGTCAACCCCCCACCCTGTGTGCTCAACCACAGAGCCAGCATCCACGACTCAAGGAACTCACTGGTGAAGTAGAACACAAAATATAGTTGAGACAGACAGAATATAGCAGCAGACGTCCAACTTACACAGACATGCAACTAAATCCAGAGCCCGGCTTTCTATTAGGTCACGATGCTCCTTCAACCCTGCAAAACCTTGCAAAAAATTTGCCATGTTTTGTATATTACCTACTGCAAAGTGGCATTTATCTGTCATTGTGCCTCAGTTCCAAAGGAGCAAGGTTCCCTAGCTTAAGGGCAAGTCCCTAGTTTGTGTTTTAGGTACTGGCTCCTTATTAGAAATGACAAATTCAGTGAAATTAGTGCGAAACATCGTTCCAACCGTTCTCAATATGTTCCATGTTGACCACAAAACAAAACTGGCCTAAAAAAATCAGACCCAAAAATACCCTTCTATCAAACGTGTTAGAATTTTTCTCATGTGCCGGTGTCGTTCAACCTCCAGCAGAGCGAGAATTGAATGTTCCAGATGGAATAAGCAGAATCCAATTCGCCTCACAGCTGAAATGAACACCGGCTCCGGAATCAAGACATTTTGGGGCGAGGTGAAATTCAGGAAATGACGGCTATTTATCTATTCTTAGATTGTAGGGTAATGAAATCAGAGTCAGCAAAACAAGCTTGAATTCCCCACGCCGTCTGCGATTTGATCCACACTGACTGGGTGTGCCGCCTTATAATTAATAGAGCTGCAGAGCATCTTCAGTTACCATCACTCCTTTTCCTTTTTTAATTAAACAGATCGTGCGGCGCCTTTCACAGGCAAGGATGTCTAAAGAGTGCCGTGAGTTTTATCACTTGCACACAGTAGACTGGCACAACCTCGCATTTAACATCAAAAAAGAAATCAAGAACCTAATCGGGACGCGATCGTCTTGGTCCTAATAACCGGCTGGACCGATTAAACGTGCTACGTAACGTATTAAATGTTTATTAAACCTTTATTGTGCGATTAACACGTATAGCGAACGTACAAACAAGAACTACTGTTGCTTACCAACTTTGTTCATTAAAAAATAAATTTGCAAACAAGTTTTTGGAAACGATCTACAACACAATGTATAGGTACTCAGCATGCGAAGTAATAATACTGTAAAAAAACAAGTTCTTACTAAATTCCAATCAACGTTTGAAGAACTTATCCAGTGTGATCTGATCCACTTAAGCAGTGGCTAAGTGGCTTCTTTTTTTGTAGTAAATGGAAATGTT
>JAVSBV010167911.1:0-10000 GCA_033117975.1 Parotocinclus spilosoma | reverse complement strand
TACTAGAATGGTGATTGTGAGCCAGGCCCTCTCATCCAACATTGGCCTCTGACCTCACAAATGTTCTTCTGAGTGAAAAGGTAAAACAGTCCACCAGTCGCCGTAAAAAATCTTTTAGAAAGCCTTCTCAGGAGAGCGGAACCTACTCAATATTAATGCCTATTGATTTCAAATAGGATTTCATAAAAGATCCTAATGTGTAACTGTCCTAATACTTTTGTCCATATAGTGCGTTAGTGCATATATAAAGGAGAAATTATGTGGAATTGAAATGGCAGGATATGGGAACAGTTCCATATTTTATAACATGTCTAATAAAAGGGAAAAAAGCCAGTCTTATGTAAAATCACAAATAATCATCGTGTGAGTAAGTGACACATATTTCACAGCTCAAAATAATAAGAATTTTAATTTTTAAAAATCCCCTAATTTTTGTGAGCAGTATACTTATATATTAATACATTACAGTCCATTCCGGTTAATGGGACCACATTAGGACGCGATGGTCCTAATAACCGGCTGGTCCGATTAAACGATTATGCCCTATATTACAAGACGGGACGTGCTATGTAACATATTAAATGTTTATTAAACCTTTATTGTGCGATTTACAAGTATAGCGAACTTACAAACAAGAACTACTGTTGCTTACGAACTTCGTTCATTGAAAAATAAATTTGAAAACAATTTTTTTCGAAATGATCTACAACACACTGTATAGGTACTCAGCATTCAAAGCATAATACTGTAAAAAACAAGTTCTTACTAAATTCCAGTCAACGTTTAAAAAACTTATCCAGTGTGATCTGACACAGTTTTGCAGTGGTTAAGTGGCGACTTGTGGCATCGTTTTTTTGTAGTAAATGGAAATGTTATACAAAGACCTGTAGGTGGCATTAGTGTACTGGGGAGAAACTCGGGAGTTTTCGAGTAGTGGTAACAGGAACTGGACGATTTTCATAGTGATCGGTTGATCAATTTCCTATTGTGCACTTTTGACACATATGTGGGCAACACAGTGTTTTGACTAATGTGTATAATGAATAATTAAATCTCTGCCGCTTTGTGATTGTTTCATGGACCCAACGTTTAGCACCCGACTTGATAATCTTTTTATGTTTGGGTTCTTCTGTGTCTGTGAGCTGTCTTTGTATATGTCTTTTTATTAGCTGATAAAAGTTCACAATACGTTTTTTACAATTGCATTGCACCATTTATGACTAGGATTTAGCATAAGCATGTGTTTTTACTGCTTTATATGGGTTACAGTGTTTCTGAATGATCTTTTCAGCATATTTGCTTGTACTTGTACCCTTGCATTAACTTGTAAAATACTTATCAAAGTTTTAATAATGTAAAATTTTAGTATGTTTTCATTGATCAATATTTGTGCGTGCAATGCCACAAAGCTAAAGGTACTGAGAGAATAGTGCAAGCCAACAGCCCCTGCTAGCTTTCTTTACCCATTATTTCTGGATACTTTTATTTAGAATTTAGATAGAAAAATTTAAACTGCCAACATTGGGAACAGTTAGTCATATATTTAAAATATAAGAGTCAAGAAAATTTGAATCAGTAAATCTCTACTATTATATTGTGCTTATTTATTATTGAAGTTTTTGTTACTGCACATTGTAGTTGTAGTTATATTGTTACAGATTGTAGTCCATCTATTTCTCTACATGTTATGTTAGTACCCATTACTCTGTTTTCTAATTGCCAGGACCCTCATATAATACCCACAGATCAGCTTTTAGAGAGGCCTGAAGTTCCTGAATCTATCAAGGTCTAGAATTGAACATTAGTGGACCTTTAGGTGCCAACCAACAAATCACTGGATTTAATGATACTTTACAAACACAGGCATCACACAGACCTTGCCACTGTGTGTCACATGGTCACTCAAACCTCATCTTGCCAGAGATGAGATACAAATGGTGCTTTGGTTTCTAGTGCTGCTATAACAAATCATAGTTATGACACAAAACACAAACCTTATAGCTAATAGCATAGATAGATAATAGATAATAGCATTTTGTTTAATAACATTCTGGCTTTATGAATCATACTCCAAGCAAATGAAATTATTTAAGTAATGGCAAATGTATAGCAAATGTAAGATTTAGTATAATAAAAAGTATGGAAACATTCAGGGTTAAGTCTTGTGACCCTGTGAGCAGAACCTGCTGCTGGAAATTAGAGTATCTGAGAGTCAGTGTTCAATTCCCAGATGGGGCTTTCAATGTGAAGTTTGTTAGTTAACAGAAAAAGCCCAATCCTCTGGAGTTCCACCTAGTGCTGGTTTAAAGCATGGCTAAATTAACATGATTGCAACAGAAGTGTAGTGTAAAACCTGTCAATCTAAAATGTGGATTATAAATTAGTCATTGTAGCAACTCCTACTAGGAGCATAAAATCAATGTAATAACCGAATGGTTAGAGCATGGATGAATGAAATGGGATCTACATATAGAAGAGCTAAATTAAATCCATCAGCACATAGACAGAAGAATGTGGGCCAAAGGCAAGCAATTATTGTCAATGACTGGATCAAAGTTATATTCAGTAATGGAACATTAGTCTGGTGCCATAGTAATGAAGCAAACAAAAATAAAAACAATCAAATTTTCTTACTCTTTTAACATATGGTGTTACAGGGTAAACGAAAAGCGGGAATTGTAACCAATCCCAAATCAACCAGTCAGTATACAGTTGTGCATTAAAATTGTGTATACATTTCTCTTTCCATGGAGTATTTTGTAGCTATTTTTCAGGATGACAAAACAATGAGTGTTAATTCTTTTCTTCAGTAAAAGCATATCAGCTTAGTGACACAGCCAGCAAAGAGTCCATATTCTATTCAAGATTTGTGGTGAATATTTTAAAAAAGTCCATGTTGAGGTTCCATCCTGCAAAGCTGTTCTGTCAACCACTATTTGAGGAAGCTGTATTCAGCTTGACATATAATATTTTTTCATTACTAGTCCATGCCTGAAAGAATTTAGGTTATTATAAAATCAAGGAATTTAGCAACAAAGTATTAGTTGCAGATATGCTAAATATGGGTGGGAATCTCTAGGCACCTCACGAGTCGAATTACTTCTTGTAAATAACAGCACTGAACATAGAACATAGAACACAATTAAATAATACCAACGAGGGACAGTGCAAATGAGCTCATCACACATACAGGCTGCTCAGGCGATCAAACCCAGCCTATCACACACTCCTCATCACTGTCCTTCTGATCACACACACCTGTTCCTAAGTCTCGTGGCTTTCACCTCATTTCTAAGCGCTTTATACTGTTGTGGATTACTGTTATGCATCCGGATTACATCTGCCAATTACTTAATACCTTTTTGTTTATGACCCTGGAATGTTTGACGCTGATTCTGCCTGTCTATTACCCCAATAAACGCCAGTTTTGTTTTTGTACGCTGCGTCTGGTTCCGCTATTTACCTGCTCGTGTTACAGAGCTCAGTGGGTGATAATGTTTAAGTTCTTGTGTAAGAACAGAAGCTGGTCTACATGTTCAGATGCATTTGTTAATAGATTCAGAAACGTTAACGTCCAAATCACGATACCTCTTAAAATCCCCCACCCCTAATAAATATACAAACGTATTTGTTAAAGGAAGTGTTGCAGTATCAGATTTTTGTGAGGGCTAATGCTGCTATTTACGAGCTCTGATATATCTGGGTTCGATCCTGACCCTGTGTGGTGCCTATGCAGAGTTTGCATGTCCCTGTAAGTTTACTTGGAGTGCTATGGTTTCCTTCCACAGTCCAAACACATTAATTTGGTTGATTGGTCACTCTAAATTGGCCCATTACATGTTGGTATAACTGTGTCTGGCATTAATATGGCCTTTGATGCTGATGTGACATTAAATAAACAAACGGTATTACTGCACAGGGGTCACACCAGAGACTGAAAACAAAGAAGTTTGTGAAGCAAAGGTGCTAATAAATAGCTAATATTTGTACTTGAATGTGAAGAAAAACATGGTTTCTGCTTTTCTTTCTTTAGCTCACAGGGGTGATTCTGTTAGCAGTGGGTGTCTGGGGGAAGGTTAGTCTCGAGTCCTACCTGTCACTGGGAACAGAGAGAATCGTCAATGCACCGTATGTCCTCATTGGTACGGGTGCCATCATTGTGATCTTTGGACTTTTTGGATGCTTCGCTACCTGCCGTGGTAGTCCCTGGATGTTAAAACTGGTCAGTCTGAAAATAATATTGATAACTCATCTTTGTTTGAATAAATAATGGCAGTATTATTAAGGCTGTAATTGTTCATTTTCTCTTTTTGCAGTATGCCATGTTCCTGATTCTGGTGTTCTTGGCTGAACTTTTTGCAGGCATTTCAGGCTTTGTTTTCAGACATGAGGTGATGAATTTGTTAATTATCCTCTATCCTTTTTGAAAAGGCATCCTATAACTCTTATAATTTTTGCCCCATAGATTAAAGCCATCCTTAAAGATACCTATGGGGAGGCTGAGAAAAACTACAATTCTACTGATGGTAGAAGCCAAGCAGTGGACTCAATTCAGAGAACTGTATGCATTTTTGTCTTTTTCACCTAAAAAATGTTGCATTTGCTTAAAGTTATTTAATCACTAAGCTCTCTGTGTGCGCTAAACATGAGGTTTTTTGTGCTTAGTGGCTATTAACAGTTATTTTTAAGATGCACTGTAATCTTTGTTGCATCTCTGTTGCTTGTTGAAATCATGCCAGTAATGATATGAACCTGTTGAATTAGTTAAAGTGCTGTGGCTTGAATAACTACACAAGCTGGGGAGAGACAGAGTACTTCAAGCAGCGTGGCATTCCCACAAGCTGCTGTAAGTTACAGGATGACGCCTGCAAGCCTGAAAATCTCAAAGATCTCAAAATGGCTGAAAAAGTTGTGTACCAACAGGTGAGCATCGTGTTCTTGACAAGCAAACTGTTACTAAAACCCATCGGCCACTTTGTTAGGTACACCTGTTCAACTGCTTGTTAATCTAAATGTCTAATCAGCCAGTTATAGAGCAGCAACTTAATGCATTTAGGCAGGTAGACATGGTCAAAATGACCTGCTAAAGTTCGAATCAGCAGGTGACTTTTACTTTTTGTGGTTGTAGGAACATGAAGGGCTGGTCTGACAATGTCAGAAACTGCTGATGTTCTGCAACTTTTAAGCATAACCTGTAGTGTTTACAGAGAATGGTCAAAAATACAATTAAACAGTTATCTGTGTGGAAATGCCTTATTGACTTGCCAGAATGTAGGAGAATGGCCAGAATGGTGCCAGCTAATTTATTTTGCTGTGACTTTCAGATTGTAAGCTCAGACCTTGGTATAAACAACATGAAATCATGAATCCAGTCTGTCTTTTATGAACAGCTTAGGCTTCTGGTGGTGTAATGGTATAGGGCTGTTTTTTGGCTCAATTTGTGTCCCTTGCTACCAACTAAGCATCATTTAAACACCTCAGCCTCAACCTAAATCTATTCCTAACTATGTCCATACCTTTATGATGACCGTGTACCAGCTTCTGGTGGCTAATTTGAGCAGGTTAAGGCATCATGCCACAAAGCTCGTACTAATACTAGTTTCTTAAACATGAGAAAGAGTTCACTGTCCTGAAATAGGCTCCACAGTCACCAGACTGGGTGCAGACTGGCATTAACAAGGTGTAACTAATAAAGTGGCTGGTGAGTGTAGATTTATGCTTTGACACATGCATTTTATTCTGAATTAAGCTAATTGTAGTCTGTGATGCTCTTTTATTACTAATGCAGGGCTGTTTCAGTCTGCTGACAACTGCAATGGAGGCTAATCTTGGAATTGTTGCGGGGATATCTTTTGGAATAGCCTTCTTTCCGGTAATTATGTTTTTGTTACTGAGTGCTTAAAGGTGGGACCTGTGTTAACATTTTTGATTGAGGCATGAATACAAAACTAGGTCTAAGCATGCACGCCTATGAAAAAAAAAAAAAGAAAATTGTGAATGCAAGAAATGCTTGTGAACAAGTTTGATTTCTTTAGTTTCTAAATTAATTACTGCAGTGTTGTCTGTTCTTTGTCCAGTAATAACAAACCTCATGATGGAAAAAATCAGATGTCCTACTTTATAAGATTATATTGGTGGTGTAGGTCAAACTCTGATGCTCTCTTTTTTTCAAACAAGAATGGTCCAAGTAATGATGTCTTTTTTTAGAACAAAGCTAGGAATAAATAAGAAGAATTGTTGATGCATGAAACTGGAAAAAGCAACAATTTTAATAGAACGGGGTGTATAGAAACTCTGTGAAATCTTGGTGGTAAGAATTTAGTTTAATCCTGGATTGCTACAGGATGTGCCACTCATTTACCTTCTTGAAATGTAGTATTTTCACTCAAATTTAGTTATGCTGATTATGTAGTATTTATTCATTTCTAAATGTAAACAAAAGAAATTTGCAAAAGAGAACAATTTTGAATATTTTGTCCTGGACATTTGGCTTTATTCTGTATGTACACTCATACAGTATCTCACAAAAGTGAGTACACCCCTCACACTTTTGTAACTGTTTAATCAAATAATTTCATGGGACAACACTGAACGTGTTACACTTTGATACAATGTAAAGTAGTCAGTCTAAAGCTTGTATAAAAACAGTGTATATTTGCTGCGCCCTCAAAATAACTTGCAGCCATTAATGTCTACACCTCTAGCAACAAAAGTGAGTACCTAAGGAAAAATGGGCAAATTGTGCCCAAAGTGTCCCACCATTATTTTTCAGCACTGCCCTAACTCATTAGTGCATAGAGTTCACTAGAGTTTCACAGCTTGCCACTGGAATCCTCTTCCACCAGCTCTGTGATGTCATCATGGAGGAGTGGACGTTAGAGACCTTGTGCTCCTCCACATTCCGTTTGAGAATGCTCCACAAATACTCATGACATGACAAATACTCAATATCATGACATTCCCACCACACATGCCTGACACCATCTGAGCCAATTAAGTTTATATTGGTCTCATCAGAACACAGTACTTGGTTCCAGTAATCCATGTCCTTAGTCTGCTTATCTTCAGCAAACTGTTTGTGGGTGTTCTTGTGCATCATCTTGAGAAGAGACTTCCTTATGGGACAACAGCCATGCAGACCAACTTGATACAATGTGTAGCATATGGTCTGAGCACTCACAGGCCTGGTTACAAAAAAAGGGTGTACTCACTTTTGTACAGATACTGTACATATACACTCACACAGTGGTACCCCGGATTTTAAACTATTCACAGAATTCTACCAACAGAAGTCTAATAACATCTTAAATTTAGATTGTCAGGACCATTTCTACAATATCCAAAACATCAAAATATCCAACATTTGCATGTTAAATAGGGTGCATACACTCCGCTTGGTAGTTGGCAGTGGTATGCCTTGTGGTGGGATCTATATTTTAAAATACAAGAAGAACATGCAGCTCTGATTTGAGGGCTAGAAGCAAGCAATGCAGACTTCATTGTTTAGATACAAAGTATATGTTAGGTGGTACATATCAAAGTAACAGTTAATAGTGTGCATTTTTATTCATATGTACACTACTAGATATGTTGATTTCTAGGCATTCTGACATTTAATTCTAGGGTTTTGATATTTAATCCATTCATCTCTGCTGATCCCTGCGATTTACTTTACCTGCTGATCCAGACTTACCTAATGCTTTTGGGGAGTATGTGGGAGTAACTGACTATTTCAATCTTATGAAACATCTATAAACATCCTAGTTAAATAGTCTTTAATGATCACTAGTTCACCATGGAAATAATTTTTGTCTGCTAACCTTCTTGAATTTCCACACAGCTTATTGGTGTATTCTTAGCATGCTGCTTGTCCCGTTACATCACCAACAACCAGTACGAAATGGTCTGAGTTGCAGGTAATAGTTTTGCGAATACTTAGGAATTAGTCATTAGTCTAGATGTTTTACCCAATTTTTGTCCAACACAAGATCGTATTATCCATAAAATATACTTTTAATAATTAAGTAAAAAATGTTTTTTTTGTTTTAATTCTGTTTTTTGGTCCTTCAGATATGCCGTTTTAATCTTTTTTTTGTTCTTCTTATGTTTACAGGTTTTTAAACCTAAGGTCACCAGAGAGGATTTGACAGAAAGGGAAACCATGTAGTTTTAGTATTATGTACACAATTTCATTTTAGAAAACTTCTGCTGTTATTTTTAAGTATAGTGGTTGGCAACTCGGTGCAAGGGAGGGATTTTGTTTGCTATATAAATAATTAGGTATTTTCACATTCCTTCATTAGGGATTATGTAGTGTGAGTTATTGTCAAGTATGAAGATTTAGATTGGTTGAACATTTTGAGCAATTTGTTAAACTGACTTGCTTGGGTTGGTTGGTATTTACATTATAAATCTTTATCTTAATACAAATTCGAAATGTGTCAGTGTGTTAAATGACAGCATAATTGTTAACACCTCACAAAAAGAATTGGAATTAAAAGAGAAGATTGGAGTAGGGGATACGTATGATGATGTAGCATTGTATGTCAGCATTTTCATATCAATTTGCTGTGTACATGCAGTATTTCTGAGCCTTCAGGGATCAGATTTTAATATAAATTCATGATTCACTGATGTTCTGATGAGTCACATGCTCTTGTCTTGGTGTATCATCATAAGACGGTGTATGATAAATATATGCTTTTGTGGATTGTCGAATGGCATTAGTTTGTAGGCTGTATTATACATTTCTATAATAATGTACACACACTTGATTGAGAGTTAAAATTGTTCTTGTTTTGTGCATAATAATTAACCTTTTTCTTCATTCATTTTAAACACTAGTATTTCAATGTCCTGGTATTTCAAGACTCCAGACTCTCATTCACAAGCATTTCATTGTTATAGCTGTCTGAGATTAACCTTCAAGGCTTGTAACTTTCATATCTTTTCTTGTTAACGATTCAGTGTTAATAGCTTGTTCAATTGTGAGAAATGCATGGAAAATACTTGGAAAAAAAATAAACAAGCTAAACTTGTCGTGTGTAAAATATATTCATGTGCAGATACTTTTCTGTTCCCAACTGTTTTTATCAACTGGGTTCAATCCCAGGGTGGAGTGGTCTGGGTCCTTTTTGTATGGAGTCTGCATGTCCTCCACATGTCTGCATCTGGGTTTACTCCGGTTTCCTCTTACAGTCCAAAGACATGCTGTTAAGGTAATTGATTACTCTTAAATTGGAAGTGTGTGCGTGAGAGTGAGTCTCTCTCTCTCTCTCTCTCTCTCTCTCTCTCTCTCTCTCACACACTCACTCACTCACACACACACACACACACACACACACACACACACATACATATATATATATATATGTATGTGTGTGTGTGTATATGTATATGTGTGTGTGTATATATATATATATATACACACACACACACATGCAGAGCGGATTCAAAAAAGTTGGGACACTAAACAAATTGTGAATAAAAACTGAGTGCAATGATGTGGAGATGGCAAATATCAATATTTTATTCGTAATAGAACATAGATGACAGATCAAAAGTTCAATCTGAGTAAATGTAACATTGTAAAGGAAAAAATATGTTGCTTCAAAATTTCAGTGTCAACAAATCGCCATAAAGTTGGGACAAGTAGCAATAAGTGGCTGGAAAAAGAAAATTGAGCATATAACGAACAACTGGAAGACCAATTAACACTAATTAGGTAAATTGACATCATGATTGGGTATAAAAAGCTTCTCAGACTGTCAGTGTCTCTCAGAAGTCAAGATGGTAGAAGAATCACCAATTCCACCATTCTTGCACAGAAAGATAGCACAGCAATACCAGAGTGGTGTTACCCAGCGTAAAATAGCAAAAGACTTTTAAGTTATCATTATCAACCGTGCATAACATCATCAAACGATTCAGAGAATCTGGAACAATCGCTGTGCATAAGGGTCAAGGCCGTAAAACTCTACTGGATGCTCGTGATCTCCGG
>JAVSBV010167900.1:0-14055 GCA_033117975.1 Parotocinclus spilosoma | reverse complement strand
GTGTTACTTCTCGTTTTTGGTGAGTATTCATCCACTGAGTAAATACTCTATTGTAGTGTTTTTAACTGTTGAATAATCAAGCAACACACTGAAGTAATGGAACGATCTCTTTACTTACTCTTTACTACACCATACATCACTCTCGTATCACACATGCTCCGGCCGTACCGAGCTTACAGCACCAAAATATCCTACACGTTGTGTAGAAACAACAGCTATTTACTGTAAATCCTAATATTTTATCATTTATAACATTCCTTACTTGTTAGAATTAATATTTTTTATATATTTTTTTTTCTATATATAGATTTTTTTTAAATGTAAAAGTTCCCCAAAAACCTGGGAAACAGAGAAAATCCGCTATAGATTTTTTCCATTGATATTTTTTGAAAACCCGCGATGCACCAAATCCGCGAAAGGTGAACCTCGAAGTGGCGAGGGAACACTGTGTATATATAATGGATATGAAACGGTTAAACAGGAAGCATTTGATTTGATTTCATTAAACAAGATAATCAGAAAAGCAACTTAATTATGGGGATTGAGTAGCAAGGGACATATTGTCACGTTAAAATGGACGAGAGTGGCCCCACATTGACTGTTCAGTAGGGCGTATGGTCACCCAAGACTGCATAAACACACTGACAGTGATTGGGCATGGACAGTATCAGATTGTCCAGTACATAATACTATTTCAGCATGTTTTAACCTGACTTTTCCTGGTTAGCAGAGCCCACAGAGCACAGGTGTGTCCCATTGCGCCACTGAGGAATTGTCCCCCTACCGGCATCCCGTCCTTCAGATAGATGGTTGGGACTGGGTAGCCAGCAGTTAAGGTACTGGACTCTAGACCTGATGGTCGAGGGTTCAAATCTCACCTATGCCAAAGCTGCCACAGTTGGGTCCTTAAGCAAGGCCCTTAGGCCACCATTGCTTGAATTGTAAGACTGCATGAGTTGTAAGTCGCTCTGGATAATGACTAATATATTAGTTAATGACTGCTAAATGCCGTAAATGTTTCTACACAGGACACATCCCTGCACATTTTTAATGATAGATTTCTTATTTTATATTTAAACATTCTATATTTCTATAATTTGAAATAAAAACTTTAGGCGTAACCAAGTATTAGAGCGGAAATGACAGGGAGCTTTTCATTTTTCAATCTGCAGTCACTTAACTGGTTTTCACCTGTCTGTCATTTAGATTATAAATAAAAACTAGAATGCAATAGAAAAAAGGAACAAAATAAAAAAGGAAGCCATTTATTTTGTATTTATGACCATTTATTAGGTAGAAACACAGCAAAAATGCTATTTATTTCACCTCCATCCCCAATAAGAACAATATTTAGAAAAACAAAAATTATAAACATCTGTGTATAAAAAAATCTCTCATGCTAGAACTCTGTATCACTACACATCAGTAGTACATATTTATATATTCACAAGCCTTTCAAAAATAGAAAATAATACCCAAGTCTCAAAATAACCAACAAAAGGACAACAATTAAAAATCACATCAAAGACACATGCTGGCACAAAGATCTTTCCCAACATGCATTGCTTCTTATTTACAGATTGGGATTTAGAATGACGAGGCCACTAATCACTCTGCAATGTGAAGGTTTGTGTGACTATCGTGTGCTTCGGTTACATTCTCAGGTTATACCTCGACCATGTCATTCTTTCTATGGCGAGCCATCTTACACACAGCTTTAGATCATCACACATCATCTCACACACTGCTACACATCCTACAGATCTGTGCAGCCTCGAGCATCCAACTGTTACTCGGCTCCACTTTTCAAATTGGCTGCGAGATTCGAATGGAAAACGTACACGGCACTGTACAACATTTGTGCTGATAGTCCAAAATGTAAACAATACAAGACTGTCAACTAGCACTAAGATTTAATGCATAGTGAAATTATGCGTGATTTGACACTTTATTTTTATTCTGGACAGTGTGACAGGATCCCAGACCCAGCCCCCTTCCCAAGTTGACCTGTAATGAGGCAGAACTTGGGAACACGCATACAAAAAACACTTGGTGACTGCTGTGCCAGACTTTTTATGTCTACTCGGCCCTGGCCCTTCTGGTCCTTCCCACACTGCACACTTCCTACACTGCACCACACCTACACAATTTAGTTTCTCAGGTGTCAGATCTGAGAAATGGGATGAAATTGGAAACAACACAAACCTCACCTCACCAGTGGCAGGATATGAACTGGGCTGGTTTACTAAAACAACACTCTAAAGCCACTGAGTCACCAGGTTTGTATTCTGCCTCTAACGAGAAAAGGTCTGAGTAGCTTTTAAGTTGATGATGGTTTTGCTGTTTCCTAGGTCTGATGCAGGGTTAGTGTCTGATAGACCAAGAGGTTCTGGTGGTCAAGAGACCAAGGGCTGTAGGTCCACCTCATTGCAGAATGTGTGTGTATAATATGGTGGCAAGGGCATACGGCAAGGTAGGGCTAGCGGTTAAGCTGCCACAGTTGGGTCCCTAAGCAAGGCCCTTAACACACCATTGCTTAAATTGTAAAACTGTACGGGTTGTAAGTCGCTCTGGATAAGGGCGTCTGCTAAATAATGTAAATGTAAATATAACGAATTCTTCAACGGACCTTCTATATAGACAAACCAAACACGTCTCTAACTCGCCATGTGATGGCAAGAAAATATGACACCTGAGACCAGACAACCTTCCATTGTCCAATTGCGGCACTTCCATGCTCTTTGCTCGGCAGCCCCATACGGAAAGGGGAGGGGGGGGTGTAAGCTATTCCCTCTGTAACCTTCAATAAACAATGCTGTGACTTTCACTACAGTAGCCTTTCTACCTACTTAGACCACATGAATTAGGGTGTGTTGCTTTGCATCAAACACCCTAGTTGGTTTCAATCACTCCCAAACGCTTTTAGTTTGATAGATGCTTATTTGTTCTTACTCCATTACCACATACAACACGTCGACAACTCGTACTCTCTCATATATGATAGAACATAAAGGGTTTGTCTGAAGACCCAGTGAGCTGCCTGCATAAACAGTACTGGCCATTCTTAGGTACCTTCAAAATGCAGCCTACGGAGAAGCCCAAGATGTAATAAATGCAAAACGGGAGCTGCAAAAGTCCGGTTTTTGAAAAGTGGTTCCTAAAGACACGTTTTCCATTAAAACAGCACAAAGTAGCCATACGAGTGGAAAAAACAATGCATTTTTGTTACTTTGTCTATCATTCCTATCATGGCCTATCTGGTTTGCTACATCACAACAGTTCATTACAACTTACTTCATGGACTGCTGACTAGGAGTCATGAAACACAAATTTTATTAGGTAATTTAGTAGTAAACATACTGAATGTGCAAACGTATCTCAATATTGGACGTGACAGAGCGTTAGTGTGTTTTGTGACACTTGATGTGCTTTAACACAGTAATGACCAACGTGCATATTGTGCCCAAAATGATATATATATAAAAAAAACAACAGTTCCCTATAGGTAAATAGGGCTCTATAAATAGGTAGGATGCAGAGAACATTTCAGATAGAGCCCGTAATTACATGTGCTTCACAGGATCAAGCAAAGAAATGCAATTAATGGTGTTAAAAATGATTAAATCGTAACAGTGTGTTAACTTTGACAGTCCTAGCAGTTATGTCATGCATGTTCTTTGTTCATGCTTGGCTACGACAGGCTAAACAATGAAGTTTGAAGTACTACTTTCAGGCTTTCACTAAACCTTTAATTGGCCATTATTTGTAACCCACACTCTGTCTCCCCACCGACCTGCACAACACTAGAAGCTGTACTGGCTACATGTTTATCCTCCTGCTCAGTTGCTCTAAATGAATGGGGATGATCAAATGCTGTTGTGTATTAATCAGCTTAAACAAGTCCGGACATGCTGCAGTCGCTCGCTTTGTGTTCGTCTGCCAGATGGTTCAGCTGATCTGAGGTTGCTATGGCAACAGTATAAGAGTGATTTCTGAACTGAGGATACTTTTTTTTTGCTGTTGTGTCTACAGCAGGGAGCACTATGAAAAATGACATTATTTAAAGCAAACAATGTCATTGAGTCAGACCGTCATTACAGATCCTTTCTGAGCATTACTGCTGATGTTCACTACACACAACGAACAAAACCATGCCTTCTTATTTCTAGAACAAGGTCTCAATCATGCTCTCAACTGATACAACACACATGCAGGTCGCACACACACAAACAAACAAAGCAACCAATATAAAAACCCCGAGATCTGACAGAGAAATTGATTCGCAATGCTCTAACTTCTAATGACAAATGAGAGGGAGCAGTTTTATTATGCTGAGCCATACCACCGTTAAGTGTTATTAACATCAATACTTTGTACTCGAATAGTACCTGGTTCTTGTGTGTTTTCTCATTTGTTTCCACCTTCAGCGTCATGATACTTCAAAAGCTTGCGCACACTTAATGGTGTCACTTAAAAATCATCACAACTGTACATGAAATCAAGTCCTTATCTTCTTTCAACAACAGCGGCAAAGAAAGACTTTACTAAAACTGGATCAATCAGCGAGTAACGAGGTGAAAAGCAAAACATGGTTCAGATGGTTACTGATTACAGAAAAAGTGAGTGGGAAAACAGACTTATGCTGTGATGTTAGGTTGTTAATACCAGCAAAGCTTATGGCTTGTACATAAAAAAAAAAACGCAATTAGCACAATTAACACTGTGCCATTATGACCTAATTATTTCAGGCAACAACAATCAATATTTAATCCTTTAGTTTCATTCAGTGGCTTTGATTTCCAAACTATTTGTAATGTTTGTGTTGACACCAGTAATAGTTCGACATTAGTTCAGTTGAGTTTAAAACGTTAATGACATAACAGAAAAGACAATTTAATCACAACTATGTGTATAAAAAGCATCCAGAATCATTATTTGACAGGCCAACTAAATAATAGCAGCAACAACAATAACAAACTTCAAGAGACTTTCATTCAATTACACTAGGCTGTCTGTTGCCGTCACATGATTACAATATTTTAAAGTGCTAATCACACAACTGATATCTTGTTAATTGTGATTAATTGCTTTTTCTTTCCATATCCCTACATTGGCTTCTCCTTTGCTGAAATAGCACTACATTACATTTGAAACGTTTTGTACTGATTAAGTCAGTAAGATTCAGTTTTAATCTAATTTCACTGTGACTTCTCTAACGTACAGCTGCCAAGTTACTGCGATTACCAGACAGATCCCTTTTATAATGCAAAATATTCATTTTCCTATAAGCTTTTATGAACCATAGCAAGTGCAAGTTATGTCATTGCTATACTTTTCCCTATAGGCTAATAGTGGCTCTAGCCTATAGAATGTAGGGAATATTTTAGCTAAATCGTTTAAAGGGTCAAGCAACAACAATGGAATTACCAGCGTTGGTAAAATATATGTGAATAAAAATAAGGTTATGAACATGTTTTACAGCCATAGTACTGTCTTGTTTCCATTTAATATTGCACTCTTCTCGCGATAGCTCAACCAGCATTGCTTTTCTGTAATATACATTAGCAAATGAAATTCCTACAGAACAGCGAGTATATACAGTACACTGAACACAAGCTTTAGAAAATGTAAACCATCTGCTCATTTCTTTAAATGAATCACTCGGAGAGCAATCTGAATAAGACCACAGAGGAATTTCTTTGCTACTAGCACTGCCAGCCACTGCATCACTCTCCAATAGTCTTCTTGTGCTTGATTTAAAAGTTTGCATAAGTTTCAAAAAGTTGGCCCCATTAAAGAGTGTGCCTGTCAGAAGTAAAGACAAAGGACAGCTTGCTGAGAGCAACAGAGAAATACCCTGACATTGAAACTCCCATGTGGAAATGCAGGAATGACTTGAAAATGAACAAGGCAGTTACAGAAGAGTCTCAGACATCATCTGGTTTTTCGAAAAAAAGGAATCAGAGGAAAAGGGGCAGGGGGGGAGGTATTCATGGCACTACTTACAACAACCCTGCTTTTGCTTAATCTCTGTTCTATGGCATCCATTCGCACTTCACACAGTCTAGACGATCTACCATTGTATACATCGGTATTATTAATATAGCATTTGAACATTTCTTACGTATGAATGATAGATAAATATGATACTCTTGGAATATCTTTCAGTAACGAGGTTTTATCATATGTACTTTAAAAATCAAGGACGTCACAAACATCAAGTATTAAAGAGATACAAGGTTTTGTGCCTGTATCTTTCATGTGCTGCACCGTGCGTGTCAGGCAAGCCTCATGGCAAGTTATGGCAGTGTCTTAGGTATCACTATATAATTAACCAAATGATTTTTGGTCCGTGTGTGATCCAGTGTCATGGATGTCATCTCTGTCGAGTGTGTTCTAGGTGTCTGTGCTAGTGCAACACTTGAAGAAAGATAGAACGTGGGCAGTGATTTTGCAACCCTATGACCTTTCATAACCTTGTTTAATACCTTTAGCTCCCTCTGCCCTCCTCTGCTGAACGTTGGTCAGATTTGAGCTTAACAAACTCCTTGGCGACGTCGTCGTTGTTGCGCTGCGAGAGGATACGCAGCACGGTCAGGCCCGTTTCATCCATGTGGATACGCTTAGCTAGGGGGAGCCAGCAGGCCACGCTGCCCCGCGGTGCCACGTCCTTCAACTGCAGTACAGCCATGCCCACCGTGCGGTCCTCTCTTGCAAAGCAGTAGTCCTTCACACACACCTGCAGCTCGTAACACTCCGGGCCCACCTCGTTACTCAGAGTGCTGTGGTCAAGTTTACAAAAACAGTCCTTACGTCAAGAACAATATACATGTCACAGTTTCTTTAAACACTAAAAGTAAGGCCAGATTTTTTTATTGCTTGTTTCGCAGATCCACCGACGATCATATTTAAAGAATACAAAATATATATATTTTTTTAATTTCTTGGATCCGCCGCAGCACCAATGGTTGAAATTCAAATCGGTATTCTTTTGTTCATTTAATTTTTTTTTCCAGATTCACTTTAATTTAATTGTTGGTTCAGTAAATTTTATTTTTAAATAAAAATGTATTTTTCCTCCTTCCTTGTACTGATTCCACATAGTCCTTGAGAAATTTAAAAGAGCTAAAAAATAAATATATTAAAAAAAAAAAATTCCTTCCTCCTCAGTAGATTCTTAAGTAGGGACATCCAAAGGACAAGCAATTAAAAGAGTCTGGCCTAACCTGTATTACCATTTAAAATCACTCCACAGGTTCTGCCAACATATAGCAGATTGACCAGGCTTAAGCAATAATGAAATTTAGACAAACAATTAACATCTAAAGAATTATCCCCATAAATGAAATCAGCATGATCCAAATTGAGGCAGGAAGAACCCTGTGATCGTTACAGAGTCTTACACCATGGCATGAATAACCATTGACCAAAAAAATAAAGCACCCAGATAGAAATGCTGGTTTGGCTCCAAAAGCGACAAACGACATTTCCTATTATAATTTTTAAGAACTCCGTTGTTGCATACCTGTAGTTCTATTGATTGCTCCCAGTACCCCATGGGGCAAGCTATCATAACATTTCTGCAGTCAATCTGCTATATCAGACTAATGAACTATTGGTGGTTGGAGGGTATAGATCAGTTTATAAACTGCTCACATAAATTAGGGGATATTTGATCTTTCTTCAGGTTTTATCTTTTATTGTAACCTTTTTTCATTGTTATCTTTACATTTCAATTTTATCTTGCACTCTTGAAGTGAAGTAAGTGAAGTCCCTCAGCACAGACGTCGTCTGACACATTTAGTGCTTTGGTTGATGATAATATATTGCCACGCTGCTGCATTACTATCCTGTGTTTCATATACATAGAGTTTTTTTTATGTTATAATATGTTATATGGGTAGATAAGTTTTCTGTTTGTATAGTGTACTTCTTCTTTTGAATCGAATACATAAATAATAAAAAACAATAATTTAGTAATCATATTGCATTCTATCAACCGATTACTTGATATGATTGATATGCTAAACGCAAACAGAACAATGATAAATAAATAAATCTTAAGTGCAAAAATAAAAACAAAAAATAGTTCAGTTCAGAAATACTGTGCCCTAACTGGCAGCACATGAAGAAAGGACGAAGCCAACCATAGACGGGTGCCAATACACCACAGGGCACAAACACACACACAGACAGACACACACACACACACACACACAGAGACACACACACATGCTAAGAAAATAAAGGCAGGACCTGTAGCTAAAGGTTTGGTTTTTTATATCATACTCTGATATTTTGCATATTAGACCAATTATAGGTTCATGCAGTAGCTTTATGTCTCAATTTAAACAAACTGATGTAGTGCTCACATTAATTAACTATAATAATCATTTCCGTGTAGTGTAATTTCACTAAAATGGTGAGTAATATTTGATTAGAGACCATACTCACAATGTGAACGTTTCATTGTACTTGGGAGCCCAGCTGTTGTTCTTTGATTTGGTGGCATACTTCCTCTTCTTGTCACTAAGGTGGGGGCCGATGATGTAAACTTCCACAAAGGGACGGAATATACCAGACGTCTGCCACCGCAGGTCATTGGCGGCCACCACTACAAAGAAATGGCATTTCTCTTCAGACATTTGTTTCTTCAACATTTCAACCCTGCTTTTTCAGGACAGAATCACGGTGACTATCCCTATCTAAGGACACAGACCTCTGAACTACTTATAGTACCAGGAAAGATCCCATGGCCTGGATTAATTAAAAGGAAATTCATCCAGAACAGTCCCTATAAAAAAAAATCTAAAAATAGCTGACCTTTCACTGTGATCTTGTGTTCGCCCGTGTTGGGATGAGTAAAGATCTCCACATGGATGGATACCTCTCCTACTGCATCATCCACCCCAGAGCCTGAGGAAAGGCGGTAGATGAGAGCACTTACATACCAGCCGCTATTATTCTCCATAGCCTGCCTTTAAAAATGTCCTGAATTTTGGACTACTGATGTATATACACAGTGAATTAGTGCTAATTAAACATTTCACCACTCATTTTTACTGTTTGATCGGCAGTATCTCACAAAACTTTGTACACCCCTCACGTATTTGTAACTATTGTTTAATATATTTTCATGGGACAACACTGAAGATATGACACTTTTATATAATGTAAAATAGTCAGTCAACAGCTTGTATAACATTGTCAATTTGCTGTGCCCTCAAAAGACCTCGACACAGCCATTAACGTCTAAACAAAAGTAAGTAAACCCCTAAGTGAAAATGGCCAAATTGTGCCTAAAGTGGCAATATTTTGTGTGGCCACTGCCTGAACTCTCTTGGGCATAGATTCAGTACAGTATGGTCGTCTTGGAGGTGTGTTTGGGATCGTTATCATGTTGGAATACTGGCCCTGCGGCCCAGTTTCTGAAGGTAGGGGGTCATGCTTTGCTTCAGTATGTCACAGTACATTTTGTCATTCATGTTTCCCCAATAAACTGTAGCTTCCTACAGATGGCAGCACTCATGCAGCTCCAAACCAAGACATACCCACCACCATGCTTGACTGTAGGCAAAACACACTTGTCTTTGTCCTCCTCACCTGGTTGCCACACACACTGGACACCGTATGTACCCACGTAAGTTTATCGTGCTCTCATCACACCACAGGACATGGTTCCAGTAATCCATGTCCTTAGTCTGTTTGTCTTCAGCAAACAGTTTGCAGGCGTTCTTAAGCATCTTGAGTATAATGACTACTTTACATTGTTTCACAGTGCCATATCTTCAGTGTCGTCCCATAAAACGTTATTATAAAATCGGTCCAAAAATGTGTGAAATACTGTATGTCACTAATGTCTGGCTCAAACAGTTGCATTCTATTGTATTCCATCTATTTTATTTCGCATACTGAGTAAAATCTTAAATAGAAAGTGACTGCAGTAAACTTCTTTTGTAACGAATGCTCTTTCCAATATCCACAAGGGGGCGCTTAAGTATTAAAATGTCAAGCATTCAAACGGTGTGTTAGAACTGTATTGAGAAATGATTAGTTGCAAAGTGCATGTGGGATTATTTTCCTTACAGATCCCAGCATGCATTGAGAGCGTTGGCTAAAAACATTGTCGATTCAAAATACTTTATAGGCTATTTTTAGCATATTTCTGCTGTTTGGTTGTAGACTATTTACTTAGACTTTTTAGGCTGGTAACCTGTGCTGTAACCAGGGTTCAGATAGATATTAGAAAAGGCTGGTTTGGGTAATCAAACGACATTCATGGCAGAAGTCATTTGTAGACTTAAAATGGGCATAGTTAAATGATAAACAAGTTCTATTTCACACAGTATGCACACTCACTACAGAATTGGTAACTTCCCCGACATTGTGTAATACTGTAAACCACGAAAAAGCATCAGTTTACATATGCTTTGGAGTTATCAGGATTTTTCCTCACATTACCCATTAGGAAGAAGCAGTGGCTAAAATGTTACTACATGATTAGGTACCCAACATCACCACAATTCCTGGTAAAGATTTCAGCTCATTTGACTTGGATTCATTGAAATTTGACATTAGAATGTCTGATTTTTCTCATTTGAGCACCACAGACCAAGAGGAACTTGTTAAAGCCTCTGACGAAATGGAACACAGCCATAGATGAACAGACAGTACCAGAACTTAACCCTATAGCTAACATCAGACAGAGCTAGACAGACAGGTCTATCTGGACATAGACATATGTGTACCACAAACACAGACATGACCTGGTAACTCCTGCCTGACACAACCCTTGCACGGCGCAGAACCAACGTACATTGTAACCGACAGACAACTCTCAACGTGCCAGGAGGGGCATAGGAACCAAAGACCCTCAGTTGGCAGTGCACTGGTTCCCAGTATTGCCCCGTCCTGGTTCGTCTCATCTCTTGAAAAATGTATATTTGTTTGTTGAACTGAGTGTTGGTTCCACAGGGTGCAAGGTTGCACAAAGGTAAAGCTGCCCTGGTTCACCAGGAAGCACTGTGTCCGAGGTACTGCCTCCCTGCCAACTGAGTCCAATCTCAGTTTGAGCCTGATGTCTGATGGCCAACTACTGAGTTCTGTCTGTTTATCCATGTCTGTCTTCAGATTCACCAGGGACTTACAACTTAGCAGCTCAGAGTTCCCCTGGGTTTTGTGGGCTGAGGTGGAGATGGGGCAGTGCAAACAGCCCAGTTGTGTCCGGTGTGTGCTGCCCGACACTTTCTTACTATAACTGAAATAATTGCATTCTGTAAATCACACTGATGCTTTATGTCTACATGCAACATGAGCAATCAGCTGTTGCAAGTCATTACTAGTGCTTACTAGCTGACACCTTGTATGCTTAGACTGAAGCTTGATTCTTTAAAGACATGCAAAACCCACAGACTCATACATTTCATTTCATAGTTCATGTCAGATCTGTGATTGATCTGCACACATGCCATGGACGTTTCCAAGTTCGGGAGGGTCTGCAACCGAGAGGGAGGAGAGTGGGGACTGTACAACTCGGTACAGCAGTGGAAGAAGGGCATTTCAAAGGTCTGTCTTCCACTGACTCAGACTAAGGACATGCCAAACCATTCTAGGGTAACAGCCATCACCTCTGAGTGGTCAGACCTGGCTGCCACTGCAAGGTGGATCTGATATGCATTCTGCTAGAGGGTTCACACTTGATTGAAAAATCAAGTTCAACTTCAATCGTGTAAACAGTGTGCAGGTGCTGCCCCTCTACCAGGATGTGTTTGCGTGTGAGAGTGAGGCAAGTCCCTGAGCCTTGCACTCCATGCTGCTGATGTAGGGAGCGGGGAAGGCATCATGCAAACAGGTCCAGCAGGGGGCAGTACGGCATTTCAATTTTTTCTGCCCATGGACTTTCAGATCCATCTCTCAACAGAGGCATATGAACGTCTCAGAATCTTCTCTCTCGCACACACTCTCTCTCACTCACTCACTCACTCTCACTCACACTCTCTCTCACTCTCACACTCTCTCACACACACATACATACACACACACACACACACACACACCATTCTGTAAAACACCTCCCTTATATTTTCTACACAAGCTTTTTTCCCCAGCAAGGTCTATTCGAAAATGTCTACAGAAGCAGTAAGGAAATAGATAAGCCTTGTCGTGGAAATGTGTGCTATCATCAAAGTGTTCAAACAGCAGGGGATTGATGGTGATGCCCACTTTCCACTCTCTGCATCATGGCCCAGTTACACAGCTTAGTTCAGCAGGCACTCCAGGATTCAATCTGCACTAGGATAATGATGCTAAACATGGAGTAATGTGCTGTAGGAATAGAACAATCTACACGGAATTCACAAGTTGAATTTACAGTTAAGCGATGGTGAAAATATTATTGAATATTAAATGGTATTGGTAAAGCTATTATATATTTAGATGTGAGATAATGTGTATTAAGCCTGGACTGAAAAGTCTCTTCAGTCTGAGGATGCTCAAACATTTGATATACAAACTAGGGATGTGAAGGGGATTTAAATGTCTAATCTGGTTAAAAAGTATTTTGACACTGGAGAAACTCAGGTTTGCTGTGCTACCAGAGACCCCACCCTCCCTTGACCTGAGGCACCGTGAAATTGAGAAAGCCTCTGGAAGTCAGACAAGAACGGAGAGCTGTTTGAGTGGAACACGGACATGAAGCATGAACGCTCATCATTAACGAGTGATTCAATGGTTGATAGCCCATTTCTAAACGTATATAAAAATGTTTAAACCAGTATGTAACAGCATACTCAGTTTTGGACTCATTTTCTCAGTTTGTGAATTCAATGTTGCCTGTGGTGAAAGTACAGCTGTGGTATTCTGTGCAGCTTATGATTTGTCTGACAAAATAAGTAAAGCAGTGCTTCCCAGAAAGCAACATTACACAAAAGGCACAATGCCATTCTGACAGCTATCATCGAACAGCCATGCCTGACATTAAGGCCATGTACTGCTCTGAGAACAATGGCAGACCTGACTGACTGCACCTCATAAATCGTGAACCACTCTTAAGTTCTGGCAGTGATGAATCCCTGAAGCTGCTCAGAAACCTCCAAACGCTCATGCATCCTGACAGAGAGCATGACCTGACCTTAGGAGCGACTAAGGGCATGCTGTCATGGCATTACATCTGACTGCCAAAGGGGAAAAGTTTGGAGAGGTTTCGCAGAGGCACACAGGGCCGACCCCGCCTGTGGATACTCCAAGTCAGTACACATTATCATCATTTAAACACTCAAAACCCAGACATCAAGTTAAAAAAACATCTAGTACTAAGCAAAAGACTTGGGTCAACCATTAGATTTGTTATTTTAGCAAGTACATATTGACAACACTTATAAAATTGTAGATGATTGAACCAAAAAGATCAAACTTGGATTTGCCATGCATTTATACTGCTTTTCCACTGATCTTCATTCCAATCTTTGTGAGCTTTAGCATATCTTTGCCTTTTCTTCCTTTCCACTTCAGCTAAAGTGGTTTCCTGGCTGCTAGCCTTCCAAAAAGAACATTCCTGATCAAGCTTCATCGGACTGGTCAACTTGGCATCCTGACAAAGCTGCCAGATGATGCTTTTACTCATGTGTAAGGGGAGGTCACACTAAATATAAACAAAAATCAGGGGATACTTCAAAATTAAATATCCCATAATAAAATATACCTGAGTTTTCGGAAGCAGTGTACATTGTATATATTTCTTGATTTTTTTTTTTCAATTGTTTAATACTGCATACAAATTCCTTGTATTTTTTGTTATATTCTAATACAAGGATTGAAAAATAATTTGATTTTGTCATTAAATCAAACCAATCATATCTAATCGAATGGGAAAATAAAGCTTTTGCACAGCAAGATCTACAGTGCTGTGAGGACAGAAATTCATTTTCCACTTGAAAAGTCTCTCACTTCTCTCCCGCGTCTTAATATTCTCGCTCCCTCTCGTGCACACACACACACACACACACACACACACACACACACACACACACACACACACACACACACACACACACACAC
>JAVSBV010167889.1:0-14057 GCA_033117975.1 Parotocinclus spilosoma | reverse complement strand
GGATCTGGACATAATTACGATAGTGGATATAAGGCCGTCCCACCGATGGCTCTGTAATGGCGACCGGCGAGGACGGCCGAGCGCACCGGGGGAAGGTAGGAACCCTAACGATGAGCACTGGTCCAGTAACTGGAATGCTTTTAAAGATTTTTTAAATGTGATCTCATAACAAGTGTGTATGCATTCAGACTTTAATATTTAGCTCTGTTTGTGTGTCTTTGTGTGTCTTTGTGTGTGTTTGTGTGTGTGTGTGTGTGTGTGTGTGTGTGTGTGTGTGTGTAGCATTGTTATATAATCACAGTCATCTGGCTGATGGGAAAGCATTCAGAAATTCTCTTTCTCCCACACACACATGGATGTGGTATCTGCCTTGTCATTTTTATTTATATACACGTAGAGCATTGACCTTATATTACAGAGTAGATTGCTGCTGTAGCTTTTTGCCTTCTTCCCAAACCCAGCAGATAATATTTTAAAGATAACTAAGTTACTAATAAATGTATTAAATACAAACAAATAAACAAAAAATAATAATTGGCATTTTTGTGATAGATTTTGCTCTTAACTAATCAAATCAAATAGACCACTTGACCACATTGTTCCTTTAATTTAAACTCGCCAGCTAGTGTTTAAATTTAAAATGAAATAGATTCTCATTCATTTGCTCATTTAATGTTGTGTTCAGAGTACATCAAGGTCAGATGTGTTAGGTGAAATGTTAAAGAAAAGTGGTCTTTCAAGGTAGGAAATGAATGTTTAGCACTGGTGTCAAAACTGCACTCTTGAACAGAACCTAACCTTATATATGGGACACTTCAACTGTCCAGCAATCTTAGCAGACTTCAGTCCTATTGAGGAAACTTTGGAATTTGTGTCAGATTAAAAAAAATTAAATACAGAATGATCCAAAATTGACAGGAACTATATGAGGACACCAGTGTAATCTGGCATGATTGGTGCTTTAACTAACGGGAGGCTTAACCAAGCATTAGAGAAGAAATGAAATAAATGATGAATTTGGCCATATGGATAAACATTTACAACATATATTAAATTCCCTTATCCAGAGCGACTAAGGGCATACTCACACTCATCTCAGTTTCCTTGAACTACACAGGAGAGTGATTGTTTTCCAGTACCCCAATTCCGTGTGCTCACATTGAGCTTCAAAGCGAACTGCGCCGAAGCATGCTTTCATCGTCATGACACTTTAAAGACGCACTGACACAGCACAATTTATGACTGTACTTACTTTGTGGCTTTTGTTTTGGGCTCACTGGCACACTGCCCTCTCATGCACTTATAATGAATGATTTTATTATGTACCATGCTGATTTTAAGCTTCACGTGCTGCATGTATAGATATATGGTACAGATTTCCGAGTGTGAGTACGCCCTTACAGTTAATATAGTCTTACAAGGTACAGTACAAGCATCCAATGATAAAAAGCCTGTCTCAAGCCAGCATTTAAATCCCTCAAGCATCTGTAGTCAATAGTCCATTACCTTACCCACAACAAACTGTGGAATGACTGGAAACAAAACATTGAATTTGTCTGTATGCATGTGTTATATGTTAGTAAGGTTTTAAAAACCAATTAAAGCTTTTAAAAACATCACAAATGTATTTCAGTCATGGGTTCAAACTTTAAGCTGTGTAGAGTCTAAATATGTGCTTTATATCATTTTACTTTTCACAACAAGGCAGTTTTCAAACAGAGTTCTGAAGATCTAATATGATGTTTGAGCTGGCAGGCTTGTTTCTCTTGGTTTGACTTGGCCTGAAAGCTTGAAAACTGTTTTTCCTCCTAGCAACTAAGAAGAATGAGAAGAAATGAATAATGGGTGAAGAATGAAAGCAAGATTGGATTGGATTTATATTTTTTAAGTTAATGAAAACCACAAACCAAATCTGAGACACTGAGACACACACACGCACGCACGCACGCACGCACGCGCTCTCTCTCTCTCTCTCTCTCTCTCTCTCTCTCTCACACTCACTCACTCTAAAACATTCATGCTTGCACAAAATTATTCTGAATGCAAGTCAATACATGATGAGGTAAAACACAAAAAAGGCTGTGACCTTTGGTGCAGCACATTACTATTGCCTATTACTAGGTTTTAATGACAAATTCTTATACAAAATAATATCTTCTATCTGTGTTTAGCCCCTTCACAATGCTTCAGGGGTTGAATAATAAAACACATTTGACACTGTATACCCAGGAAAGACAAATGTGTCAAGTACACAAGTAGTTTGGCAGTGTGCAGAGTGACTGGGTTGTTAAATGTAAACTATATAAACATGCTCAAATCTGTTTCTAGATTCAAGGCCTATAACAATATTTTGAATGTCATTCTTCACCCTTTTCTGGTTTCTACAAATGCTTTCAGTTGTTTTGATATTGACAAACAGAGTGGGTTTGTCTATAGTACTCAGCAAATGTGGTGAAATGGTCTTGCTTCTGTGGGAATGAAAACAGAGCAGTTACAGCTTTTGAAACAAAGCATGGAAACCACACCTTTTATTGGAAATATTGCCTTGGGCAATATGTCTTTTGTTTCAATTTTCCTGCTTGTAACATTTATCTTTCAAATCCTACCTGAATGTGATTTATTTTTTTGTTTGACTTTTCCATCTGCAGTTCCTAAAACTTTAAAATGCTTATTGTGTATATTGGTTGACTGTACACATATTCATTCGTCATATATACATATTATATATATTAATCGTCACATATATACTGCTCACAAAAATTATGGGACATTTCATTTTTAAATATCCCTTAATTATTGTGACCAGTGTACTTAATAGGAATTGAAGCAGCCATAAAAACTCATGTTGTACATCACTGTTTTGAAATGTATCTTTATTAGGTACACCTCCTTGTTTCTGAACTACTTGTCCATTTATCAGTTCATCTTACCATACTGTGTAGTTTTACAATTACAGACCGTTTCTCTACATATTTTGTTTGTCCCCTTACACTATTCTCTAATGATCAGGTGTTGGTGTGTTGTACTGGTATGGGTGGATCAGACACAGTAGTGCTGCTGGAGTTCTGAAACACCTCAGTGTCAGTGCGACTGGACTGAAAAGAGTCCACCAGCTAAATATGTGCAGTATCCTGTAGACAACATGTGAGCACTGATGAAGGATTAGCAGATTACTAATACAAACTGTCGGACAGGAAAAAAACAGCTGCTACTTACATAGTGAAGCAATGTAGAAAAAAAGAAGAAAATGTGTCTAATAAGAGTTCACAGTGAATGACAATAGTGTTTAAAAACTCCAGCAGCACTGCTGTGCTTATCAGCACAACACACACTAAAACGCCACCACCTCACAACATCACACCACATCACTGCATTGCTGAGAATGATCTGCCACATACACAGGTTGGGTCAACTTAGCATAAACATTTAACAAAATGCATGTATTCGGCCTGTGGGAGGAAATCATTCAACTGTACAATTAAAAAAAAAAGTGCCCATGCTGATACCAAAGTGATGGTGCATCTGTAACTACAACTTATACAAAATTACATATATAGTTGAACACTATCAGAGAAATCCATTGGAATACTCATTGTGTCAGAGCTTTACACATACACTTACCTAGGACATTTTCACTTGGCCCTGCTTGATTCTGGGCTAGTTTGATCAATTTGAACAGAGACAAATTCCTTTCAGGTTTGGTCCCTGTTTTCCCGGAGATTCAGGGCCTTGTGTTCTCTGAAGGTGTGCCAGGGCTGGTGCGACTCTGATTTGGACATTTGGGGATCCAAAGTAAAATAAAGTAATATGACATAATAAGATCATACAGTTTAAACGTCTCATCTGCTATGCTGAAAGTCTTTGCAAAATGTGAATTAACACCTGTATTAATTTTATAATCGGGTTAACATGGATTTCCCTCCACAGTCACCTGATCAAAACACAATTGAGCATTTATGGAGAACATGAAGATATACAAAAGATAAGCGGTCAGTAGCAAAATAAATATTGTGAAATCATTCTGGTATTCTATGGATCATTAGATTGTGCACAAACTTGCATAATCCATGCCAGCTCGAATGCATCCTGCCATACAGAAGAAGGGGGGACATACCAAATACTATTACATTCCTAAAAATATTAAACTTTTCACTTTAATTACACTGAGCACATGATTATAGAAAAACTGTAAAGCGTTCAATACTGAATTGTATGTGTCGAACTTGCTTGGTAAATGTAATGTAGTTACTCAGCATTGTTACAAACACATTTTAAATACTGTATTACATGTTGTGTTGCTTTTATAGCACAAACAGTTTTGGTTTGTAATTTCCATTTTCCCCAACCTATTTTGTGAGAAATTAATTGGATTGTTTTTGTCACTGAATGCAGGTTTCCAGGAAGGAACTCATTGTACCAAGTGTAAGAGTGAGTGGGTGCTGAAGGCTGCTATAATCATGCTGTATGTTCTGTGTGCACTTCTTGCCATTGCTGTAGCAGTAATGGGTTACAAAGGTAACGCACACACAGACTCACAGAGAATCTGTCTCTCCTTATTTATTTATTGTTCTAGTTTGTATGCAAGTTTTTTTTTCGTGTTCACTTTACATTTATGTTATTTTTGTTTAATCATGAATGAGATCAAGTCAGTAACTCTGGACTTACTACTCTAAACTAACTCTGTAACTAACTTTAATTTATTTTCTGTCAGGTCTGATCCCAGCCAACTAAACTGCTCACAAAAATAAGGATTCATTTTTAAAATGTCCCCTAATTATTGTGAGCAGTCTATATATGATCACCATGCATAGTGATGTGTTTTTTATTCGTAGTAACTGCAGCTTATGTGTGTCCATGCACTTTACAATCACAGACGAGTGTGAATCTTAAATGACATGCCATGTGTCATTAAACTGATGTCAAGCAAATGCTCCTATATGTGTGGGCCAAGTTTATACACTGCTCTAAAAAATTGGGGATATTATTATTATTATTATTATTATTAATTTTGAAATATCGTCAAATGTTCAGATGTTCAATTTTGATGGTCCTCATGTGGAAAACAGAATATTTTTCTTTCTTCTTAAAAACCAAAAGAATCAAAAGATTTTGGTCACCAAAGTTAGGGTTTGGAAGTAATAACTTACAGTAATCATGTTGTCAATGGAAGTCCACAATACATAGGTGTGTGTTTGTGAGAGAGAAATGTTAATAATAGAAATGGTAATAATAGTATTATTAATAATATTATTAATAATAGTTGATAATGTTAATAAAATGGCTTTATACCACAACATTAGTTCTAATTGATTTTGTATGGCCTTTAATCAACTTCCTTTAGTAATTTAGCATCTTGGAAAACAGGCTTAAAGGTAACCATCTTAAAGTAAATGAGAAAACAACTAACCAGGTTAAAGCAATGCTTAAGTGATATAATGCAAATATCAAACATCTTTTTTTTTCTTCTCCTTTGTACAATACGTTACAGTAGGATTTGAGAAAGCAACATCTAGTTTTCCCCCTGCCTGATCCCCTGATCATTGTCAAGGGGTTGGTCTGTAGCCTTCCCCGGAATTCACCAAGTGCAAACAGTCTATCGCAGGTTACAGTAAACGCACCACCTGGCCGTCACGTTGCAGCTCCATTTGGGATTTGAATCCAGTCCACCACAAACTGCCTTTTTGACAAAACTGTGCAATGTTGACAGTGTTCTTTGCGTTTCTATCACATCCAAATCCTTGTTTGTAAGGGTGACAAAATTTGGCTCATTGTAAGTATCAGGCTGGTGATTGCTAGATTCATCTTCCAAATTGAAGCAACATGCTTCCAAAGCCAAATGTCTTTAACTCATTTCATCAATCTTTTACTTATATACGTGTAGATGGCAAAGTAATGCTTAAAGAGCTTCAGTAAGAGCACCATTATCATGCAATAAAGGAATGGGATCTTAAAATCAGTCATTCTTGGAAAAAGGCTGTTAATACAGGGCAGAGAAGTGTGTCCCGGTGCTTATTCCTTGTGGTATTTTGACCAAAGCATGTCATAGAAATGATTTTAAGGCCTCCAGTAACTGAAGTAGCTTGTGGAAAAGGGGTGTAATATCTTGTATTTAACAGAATGGAGTCAACACATGTTTTAGTGCATACTTTAAAAATACTGGGAGTATTTTACTTAATACTTGAGTACATTTTCATATAATGAACTTCTGTATTTCATCTCATCTTAGAATTGACTTCTCTTGTTAATGAAAAGTTTTGTTCACTTATAAAATTGAATAAACTTGCAAAAGTTGAGTTGCGCCCCTAATGGCCCGTCTCGTGTTTTTAGTGGTCCAGAGAGTGGATGGAGTTACCAAGGACATTTACAGTTATCAGGGGAAAATAGTTGCTATGGAGACAGGTGTAAGAAAAATTGGTGAGAAAAAACTTTTTAAATGCAGTTATATTAACTTAGTCATTGTTCATTCATATTTTTTTTAATCCAAATTACACATTATGCATGTCTTTATGTACCTTTACTGTGTCTTTCATGCTGTTTTGCCTTTTGTTTTTTTTCTCTTGCTGCTTTCTTACCCGATCCTCTTCTGTGTCCTTTCTCAGATGATGTGGCTGGTGGAAAGTTAAAGAACGCATCCAGTGATCTGCAGATGTTTCGCTCTGGATTATCAGCATTGCGTGAGAAGCTACCTGCTGTTGCTGAACGCGTCAGCAGTAATGCTGCTGCCCTCCATCAGCTCCGAACCTCATCACAAGATGTGAGCTCCTTGCACGCGTATTTGCGCTCACAGCTAAATGCCCTCACCAGTGCCCTAAGATCTGCTAATGCTACACTCTTATCAGTTGCTTCACGCCTGCCTTTGCTACAGCAGCACACCGCGCAAATTCAGCATGACCTGCAGACGCACATGAACACACAACGCATGCTTCAGTTTGCCACTGACAACCTCAACATTACTCAAATGGTACAGGACACCACTGGAGCAGAACTGCAGCAAACAATAGAAGCAGCTAGCAGAAATACACAGAGTGTGCATGGGGACGTTCTTGCTCTGCAGCGGAGCACGCAGCTGGTTAAAAACAATGAAGACTGGATTAGGGAGAAGATCCAGAACATGGAAAGAGCAGAGCTCAAAGCATCTACGCAAGTTATGGTCACTGCACAGGGGCTGGAAGTAGTGAGCACTCAGCTTACTAACATCTCCAATCAATTCCTTAACATCACTTCAATCAGCGATGCTAATGCAGTAAAGCTGCAGGTGTTGTTGGAGAACCAACGAGACTACCGAAGTCGAACAAGTGAGCGCTTTGATAGAGTGGAGGAGCAGTTGAATGCTGCAGAACTGAGGGTTGACTTGGTGACAGGAAATGTAAGCTATGCCACATGGATGCTAGGTGAAGTAAATGGAGAGCTGGGTACTTTACGGAGCTGCTCAGAAACAGTGGGTCGAAATTCAGATTACCTGATTAACATAAACAGGAGTCTGGTTGAGGCACAAATAGATGAGACTGCTCTGAAGTCTCAGCATGATCATCTTTTTGGACGACTGGACAAAGAGGTCAGCGGTTTGTCCAATATAATGGAAGAAATGAAGCTAGTGGACAGCAGGCACTCGCAGCTCATCACCAACTTTACAGTATTAAAAGGTATGAAAAAAATCATTTTCGAATTATGATCTGGTGACTCTGGAGACTTTTTAGTACAGTGAAATTTATTGTAATGTTAAGATCAATCATGTCATATTGAGATAATTATGAGCTTTGTGACATGATGCTGTGGGAATTAGCCATCAGGACATGGGTACACTCAGTTCAGTCTGTGTGAGTTTTGGGAAGCAGGAATGAGTTCATTAGTCTAACTACCTCTGGAAATAAACTATTGTGAAGTCTTGAAGAGGAATGGATGCTCTGGTACCTTCTTTCAGATGGGATTGGGGCAAAGTATCCATGGCAGGGGTTGAGATGGGCCATCCACAATGATGTGCGTAGATGCAGTGTTTCAGGTAGACTATATCTATGTTTGGTAGGGAGTCACCAATGATTTTCTTAGCTGATCTCACAATATTTAGAATAGCTCAGAGGTCTGAAGCAGTGCATTCCTATACACAGGATTTCAAAATGAGGCTAACTCTGTCCTCAGCAGAAAGTCAAGCCCTTGCTGGGTTTCCTTGGCAAGAATTGTGTTTTCATGCAAGGTTATTGGTCATGTATGAGCTTGGAGCTTTTGACTTTCTTTACAGAGGTGTCGCTGTGCAGTGGGCAGTGGTCACAATAGGTCCTACTGAAGTCAACAATCAGTTATGTCAATTAGTTTTGTCAACTATGAGAGAGATTGTTGCTTGATTGAGATTTAATTAATATCAACCTAAACATCTTTCTATTCAATGTCTGGTTCCTTTAAGGTCCTCCTGGTCCAAGAGGCATCCGTGGAGAAAAAGGTCAGCTTGGAGCCATTGGGCCTCTTGGTCAGAAAGGCGAGAGAGGTGATAATGGAGAGGCAGGTGTTCCTGGTGATCGAGGAGAAGAAGGTAGTGCTGGCCCTCCTGGAATTCCGGGAAACACAGGCATGCAAGGGTCTCGTGGAAACCCTGGACCAAAGGGCCCACGGGGGTCTGGAGGTCGTGCAGGTCCCCAAGGGACTAAAGGTGAGCCAGGCACCCCTGGACTGCCCGGAAGAGATGGATTGCCAGGACCCCAGGGTGCTCAAGGATTTCCAGGCATTCAAGGACTAGTTGGCGCTGAAGGAGAAGCAGGACAGCCTGGGCCACCGGGGCCTATGGGACCTCAAGGTCCACCAGGGTTACCAGGTCCACCAGGAAAAACAGGGATTCAAACAGTTTCAAAGTCACTAGAAGAATCAATTTCTGTTTTACCAGGTGAGACAGTGAGACACTTTAGATATTATTGGAATATAATGTTTTTTAAGAAATGTTTAAAATCATCTGGATTATTTACTTTTTTGGCAGATGTTTAGCTTTTTTGAATGCAAAGTAATAGTAGAGTGCCTAGAATGTTAGAATGATGATGAGTGAAGGGAATATATTTAAATCTAAATGCAATACAATTCACTCACATAAAAATATGTCTGTGTGTGCTATACAGGTATAGTTGGTTGTCCTGTTGACTGGTTTATGTTCAAGAACAGTTGTTATTTCTTCTCTACTGAACAACTTACTTTTGATGATGCTCTTCAAAAGTGCAGAAACATGTCTTCATCCATGGTCATCATCAATGATAATGGAGAACAGGTAAGAAGAACCCTTTGAGTAGGTGGTGGTCCACAGTCTGCTGCAAGAAATGTGTGTATATATATATATATATATATATATATCACTAGCTGTTTACCCATGCTTGCTAGGGTGATTACAATGAAACCTGTTTACCACGGTTAATTATGAAAATGTCAACTATGCATATCCATCATCATCATCATCATCATCGACCGTAGCCAGAGGCCATGGGTGCAGACCGAACAGCAAAAACCAGATTCCTCCACTCTTTCCGGTCATCAGCAACACGAATGAGCCTCCTCAATGGCAGTCCTGTCATTCTGCCTTCAACTTTCCCTTGTAGAATGGCGTTCGCCAAGGTGCCCTTAGCATGCACAACATGGGCGAACCATTTCAGCTTCCTCCCTTTCACGGTACTGATGAAGCTATGATGCTTTCCTATGAGTGTTTTTCACGAACTTCCACATTGGTTGTGTGCGTCGACCAGTGTATCTGAAGCACCCTCCTGTAGCAGTTCATTTCGAAAGGCATAGATGCGCTTCTCAATCTCGGTATTAACAGTCCATGATTTGCATGCGCACATGAGTATGGAAAGAACCAATGAACGTAGTAAACGGATCTTTGTTGCCATGCTAATGTTTCTGTCCCTCCATATGGGTTTAAGCTTTGCGAGGGCGCCAGCAGCCTTAGCGATTCTGCTTTTCACTTCTTTAACCGAGTTTCCTTCGTCCGTAAAAAGAGAACCGAGATACGGGAACTCAGTTAACTGGTCCAATTTGATTCCATTCACCTCAATTGTTGTTTCTTCATGCTTGCCAGACACCATGGTTTTAGTCTTCTTCACACTGACCTCCATCCCATAGCGGCGACTCGCTCTATTTAGTTCATTAGTCTGCACATCCTAATCTGCAGCACAACCGTTGATGTGACCAATGTCATCTGCAAGTCTTAGATTGCTGACAATCCTACCGTTTATTTTGACTGGTGATTCCTGCTCAGCCTGTACCTCAGTGATGATCTGTTCCAGGAAGACATTGCATAGGGTGGGCGACAGAAGACAGCCCTGCCTCATTCCGACGGATGTCGGGAAACACTCACTGAAATCAGCACCGATCATAACCACGCTTCTGGGAGCGGAGTAAAGTGCTTCGATGACATTCACTATGCCTCTGCTTATGTTAAATCGTCTCATCACTGTGCATAGACCTTCCTGCCAAACACGATCAAAGCATTTCTTACAGTCCACGAATGTGTGATTCACAGACTTCCCGAGCTCCATGTACTTTTCACATATGACTCTGAGATTAAAGATTTGTTTGGTGGTAGACCTGCCATGTCTAAATCCCGCCTGTTTTTCTGACAATGTGGCTTCATCCTGAGGGCGCCATCTATTCAGCAGTACCTTCAATAAAACTTTCGATGGATGGCTTATTAAGCTAATAGTACGATAATTCTCACATTTCCTTAAGTTTCCTTTCTTTGGTAGTGGCACTACAATTGATTTGGTCCAATCTTCAGGCCAATTACCAGTGCGAAATACATGATTACAAATCCTGGTGTACGCCTTCACCACAGGTTCTCCTCCGGCTTTTAGCAGTTCAACTGGTATGTTGCCTATGCCGGGCGACTTCCCCTCTTTCAGACTTTTGATGGCAGCTTCAACTTCGGCTTTTAAGATCGGTGGATCATCTGCATTGCTATGGCTGGTTGTGGTTTGGAGTTCATGGAGGACTTCCTTCTCAGCAGTGATTTGGTAGTTGTACAGCTGATCACAGTACTCTTTCCATCTGGCTGTGACCTCTTCCGGTTTAGTCAGAAGCGTGCCATCTCTATTCTCTATGCACACAGTGTGATGGACTTGTGGTTTAGTTAACTGTTTGACTATGCTGTAAGCCTCCTTGGTGTTGTTTCGCCTTGTGTTACCTTCAATTTCAATGCATCGTTTTTCAACCCACTCATCCTTTGCACGTTTGATTGACTTTTTCACTTCAGCATTTGCTTTATGGTAGGCAGCTGCATTTTATATACTCATTTGAAATGTGATGCCTGCAACACGTTCCAAAGAAGTTGGGACAGGGGCATGTTTACCACTGTGTATCACATTTCCTTTAAACAACACTCAGTAAGCGTTATGGTATTGAGGACAGTAATTGTTGAAGCTTTGTAGATGGAATTTTTTCCCATTTTTGCATGAGGTGCAACTTCAGTTGTTTAACGGTCCAGTGTTTCCATTGTCATATTATGCACTAAATAAACATTATTTTGCTATTATTTATGTTTTACACATTGTCCCAACTTCATTGGAATTGGTGGGCATAAAAATATTTGTTTGCCCTCTAGTACCAAAATAGAAAAACTATATGTGCATGCATAAACACACATACATTATTAATAATAAATGCACACAGAACTACTTTTACTGACAATTACAATTTTTTAATCTCTTTAATATGGCATCAGCTTAGAAGGTGTAGTCATAAAACAGATCATTGACATTTGATTCATTATAAGAAGTACAATTGTCTGCAGCCCTCTTAGTCAGGTCCCATCTTATTTTAATCTCTTTTTTCTACTCTGGCTTTTCATTAGCACTGCCTCTCCTGCTTTTTCTGTTTTCATCATCATTTTTACACACTCTCTTACTTTTTTTATGTTCTTTAATCCTGCCTCTATCTCATCTAGTCAGACCTCTGCTGTGTTGTCAGTCCAGCTCCAGCCTCAATCTTCTTCTCCTGGGTCATGCACTGATCTCCCTGCAATGATACCTAAGCCATCTGCTTTCCAGCTGCAAGCCGTGCTTCTCCCTACCATTTCAAAGGGAGCTCGACCTTTGCTGGGGTGTCCTAGTTCAGTGTAAACCGTTCATAAGCACATTCTTGCCACATTTTACACTAATGCCAGTAAGATTACATATATTATCTAACTCTTTCAAACTCAGATTTATGGGCCATTATGGATCTGGATATTTGCCTGGGTGGATGGCTCAGTGACCTTGGAGTTACCCCTGGTGACTCTGGAAGAACCCCTCTGAGCTTTAGATAGCCTTAGATAGCTGACTTCTCACCCAAGTCACCCGTTAGACACCTCCCACCCTGCCAGAAACCATCAGCTCAGCTTCAGCTTCAGCTCAGCTATTCCACCTGGTTATGTCGTTCAGCCTTTCCAACAACTCAGCCATGCACCAAGCCCTGGTCAATGATATCCTCTGTGACTTTTTAACAATTTCACTGCATGTTGTTCTGTATATGACTATGCATGTGACAAATAAATTGTATTTCATTTTGGCTTAATTGGATTTGAAACCATGTTATATTTCTCTCATCTACTATAGAACCAGCTATTCATTAAGGAAGAGAAGTGCAGTCACCTTCCTTGGCTTTATGCTTCAAAGGAAAAATATAGGCTTTATGCTTCAAAGGAAAACTCATGCTGCAAAGAGCTTCAGCATTTCCTGAAGTTGTTTTGACAAATTTGATCTGAGATCTATTTACCATTACAGCATGGTGGTGGCCCCTCCTTTCCAGCTCACATCCACCAGCTTGCTCTTCAGATGGACTCTGAAGCAGAAAATGCCTCAAACCAGCTGAAGAAGCTGCTCACCTCTGCACCTGTCTTCGTCCAGACCTATCTTAAGCAACAATTTATCATTGTGGTGGATGCCTCAGACATTAGAGTGTGAGCCATCCACTCTCAGCGTGCGAAACCAGGAAACAAGTTCCACCCCTGTGCTTTGTTTCAGACGGCACACAAGTCAACTTCTATGAATGTAGATTTGTGATTGTCTGGCTGGATCACAAAAACCTGGCCTACATACAGGTGGCAAATAGGCTAAATTCCTGACAGGTGAGGTGGGTCCTTTTTGGCAGATTCAGCTTTACGCTCAATTATTGTCCTGGGTCCAGGAACACCAAGCCTCTCTCACCAGTTCTCACCCTCGAACGCCCCTACTTGAAACCATCGACTGCCTGGTGGCAGGCATTACCTGGGATATCAAAAGAAGGGTACATAAAACCCAAGACTTAGAACCTGACCACGGCAATGAACCACCCAATCGACTCTAAGTTCCACTGGCTACCTGGTCTGGAGTTCTGCAATGAGGACATAGCTTCAGGTTTGCTGGCCACTCTGTTGCCCACTGTACTTAAACCCTCCTTCAGAGATTCTTCTGGTGACTGGATACTTTGACATGGATACAAGGGAGTACGTCATGGCCTGTAAAGTTTGTGTTTATCCGAATATCACTACCTCCTATAGGTCTACTTCAGCCTCTACTGGTCCCCATCTGGCCCTGGTCCCACATAGCAATTAATTTTATCACTGGACTCCCTGAATCCAATGGCAAGTCCTTCTCCAAGGCTGTCTCTCCTTGCTCTCCCTCCTCGCTCTCCCTAAAATCCCCATGGCAAAAGAAATGGCAGAGCTGTTTTATTCAACCAAGTCTTTAAGGTTCACTGCATACTCTTAAACAGGTAGCTTCACCACTGAATGCCCCCTTTAATGCACCTCTGGGATATCAACCTGCTATTCAGAGTTAGAGGAAGAGATTTCAGTGCCCTCAGTATTACACCACCTGCACTGCTGCAGAACATCCTGTGCTTAAACATGTTGTTCATTATTGCCAGTCTATGACTGTGAGAAATCCCGTTTGTGACTCTCTCCCTCTCTCGCACTCCCCTAGTCCTGTTTTCTAATTAGCGCGAGTCTTCATTGCCACCAGGTGCGGCTTGTTACTTCCCACTCTCACTCTCCCTTTGTAAGGCTTCCGTTTTCACTGTTCGAGTGCGAAGTACTGTTTTGCTGTTAGTGAACATACTGAGCGTTATCTCCGTGA
>JAVSBV010167870.1:0-14058 GCA_033117975.1 Parotocinclus spilosoma | reverse complement strand
TTGCAAATTTATTTTTCAATGAACAAAGTTTGTAAGCAACAGTAGTTCTTGTTTGTACGTTCGCTATACGTGTAAATTGCACAATAAAGGTTTAATAAACGTTTATTATGTAACATAGCAAGTCCCTTCTCGTAACATAGGGGATGTTCGTTTAATCGGACCAGCCGGTTATTAGGACCAAAATGACCAATGTCCGATTAACCGGAATCGACTATATATGGTGGATGAAGACAACGAGCATAGTCCATTCCTTTTTGTGGATTCATTTTTGCTGTAGAAGGGGAATAATAAAAAACTCAGTATATCAAATTTGGGGTAAAAGGTTGGAGCAAATACTGTAATAGAGCCGAAAATGTATTTTAAAACAACATAATAATTATGATAAAGTAACCCAGTACCATTCCTTTTGATTATGTAAGAAATGATAAGATCTGAACCTTAGGAAATACTCACATTAAAACATACTGACTTATTTTTATTATGTGTAAAAGAAGCTGATCAGCTGGAAGAGAAGGAACAGAGTCCAGAGGAGAGGAAACAATGGACAAATCATCCTCCTGATACACTGCTTAATGCTCTAGCTGAAGCACAACTTACTGACTCTACACTAGGTATGAATGTTGTAACCTTACACAACAACACAGAATGTACAGAATATGGTTTTAAAACATATTTTGTAACAAATACATTGAAATACTCAAGCTTTTAGTATTGTATTTAATGCTATCCACTGACATTTCTTCCATGCATTTAACCACATCCAAAGCAATACAGACTGTGGTGGAGCAACAGATGACCAAGCTCATGGCTGCCATTTCTGTGCCTCTCAGTCATGCACACAACTCAGTTCTGAGTCCTGTAACTTCTTCAAAGTGGTATTTCCTGACAAGAATGATGGCAATCCTGGCGGCTGCCAAGTCTTTCAAGTGGCTAAAGTTCATTTACATTGCTAATCAGCCAGGAATTTCAGTTTCAGTCTTTGCAATCATCATTTCCTGAGATATCCACATTCACAATCCCTTTAACGTTTCTGTTGTAATTGTGATTGTTTACCTTTTATATGTGGCGTAATAAAGAAGCATATAAGATTCTTCCAGCCAAATTCCTGCCATCTTTTAGAATTGGTTGAAGAATGTTGTGTGCCACACGTGGAGTGCCAGTCACCCACCAGACACTGTATTACCACTACATACTATGAATTAATTGCATCACACTTCTAAAAACCTCTACAAAGTTTAGATACAATCTTCAGAGGAATTTGTTTATAATCATCTGCTTCTAGATCACCTTGACTGACCAGTCTGTCAGATGCCTTGTAAAGGTGTTTTAACCATTTTTTAACACCACCCTGGCTATTCAGGCCGGCCATTATGCCCTTCTATTTTAGATTGGCCGGACTACCTAACACTCACATCCTTGAACTGTGGGAGGAAACCCACACAGACACTGGGAAGGCATTCCACACAGAAAGAGGACCCAGGCCACTCCACCCTGGGAGTGAACCCTGAACTTCTTGCTGTGAGCCATGTTTACAGAGTGATAACTGAATAACTGAATTGTTTTCCTCATGGTCTATATAATCTTTACCCCCAAGTTTAGCAGGGGGTTGCAATCTACTTACATTCAGATTAATATGATTCCATTTTGCTTGGTATGTTGTGGTACAACAGTGGACAATGTATCTTAATTGAGAAGTGTGATAATATTGTTTTAGATTTGGCAGGGCTAGGTCTCTTTGTTCTTTATCTAGCTGCAGAGATTTGAATTTTACCCTTTGCTTTACACCTGAACAGATGACCCTGGCTATCAGCTTGTCCCATGATGTAAAGTGGAATTTTAACAGGAATTGAGAGAAAGACTTAGTAGTCCGGCCAATGCATTCATCTTTATCACCTCTACCTCTACCTAGTGTTGACCAGCGTGTTATATTTTTCTGAATGTTAATGTTTAAAGTACCATAATTAGTCTTATACAAATCTTTTAAATTCGGTGTGATTATTACACCTAAATATTTTATACATTTTGTTTCCCACTTTAGTTTATATTTACTCCTTTTTTTTTTTAACCTGTGTTTTTGTGATGTTCATGTATATTCTGACCAGAACATTCCAAAGTAGTCAAAAGTTTAGGGAATGTTATGTTTGGAGTTTTTTTTAAGTGATGACTATATCTTCAAAACTTCATGATGATATGGTGTTGCCTTCCAGTTCATGATTTTGTCCAATCTCTTGGGTTAACAGTTCAGTGAGTAATATGAAGAGAGAGGGATTAAGGCAGCAGCCTTGTCGTGTGTGTCTGTCAGATAACCATTTATCCTCAACCTGGCAGTTTAGTTACTATATAAAGCTGTTATGCAACTACTGAATTGGCCATTAAAGCCAAATATGTCCAGCACTATATAGAGGAAAGGCCAGCTGACACTATCTAATACCTTCTCGGCATCGAGGCTGCACCCAGATGTTGTTTAACTTGTTCTGTAATTTGTAATGTATGTCTAATATTGTTTGTCGGACTTTGATCAATCCAGTTTGATCTTCATTTATTTGGTCCAGCCTTTTAGAAATTATGTAGGTAAATAATTTATAGTCACATTCAGTAGGAAAATTGGACAATACAATTTGCATAACTCTGTTTGCCTTCTTTTGGAATTAACTATATCACTGCTTCTTTCCATGATGGGGGTCTTCTAGCATATTTTAAGAGTCCAATTTAGGGATTGGCGGGTGCGTAGTCCTCTCCAAAACTGTATACCACTCATTTGGGAATCCATCACGCTTGTAGTTTTCCATTCCATAATGTTTAAGTACTACTACATCACTCTATTGTTCTGTAATCTTAAATAAAGAGTTTTTAATTAGTTATAATGCATCTTGCTAATGCCTTTACTGCTTAATTTGTTTTCAAATGTCTTTTAGCTGGTATAATTTTGTCAGTCTTGTCTTTGTCTGTTTGTTTTTGTTTTTCAAATGTTCTCAATTCCTCTTCTAATTAATCATCTTATTCTTCTCATCTTAGGCCAGACTTTTTTTATTGCTTGATTTGTGGATCCGCCGACGATCATATCTGAAGAATACAATTTTTTTTTTTTTTACTATTTAAATATTTACTTAATATCCTGTTTTCTAGGAATCGGCATGTCTCAGGTTGAAGATTCTACTATGGAGGGAGAGTTGATTGAGGAAGGTGGAAAATCTGATGCTTTAAACGAGGATGATTCTAAAGCGGAGGTGGATGAGGAGCGCCTAGATCCCAGATCTGACGATGATGATGATGATGATGATGAAGATGATGATGAAGACACGTGAGAATCTTTAAAAACCAAAGCAACTTTTAAATTGAAATATTCTTATATTTTAAATATTCTAGTCAGCCAGTATTCTTAGTGTTGTAGTTAGGAGCTTTGAGCTTTTTGTAAGTGACAACTTACTAACAGCCATTTCATTATTTTATCCACATTGAGTTGCTATAATCAGTATAGATGTTTATATAAAGTCCTCTCCATTCTTTTAAGATATTTAATGTTTGCAAAGATCCTTTTCCCAAAAGCAGATTTAAGCTCTCTCCAATGATTTTTAATTGGATTGCGATCAGGACTGGCCAGTTTAAAACAATATAAAGAAAATATAAATAAATCAATATATAATGTAAATTTAATTATATACTGTTGTCCTTGTGTTTCTCAACATACTCTCTTAATCCACTTTTCTCTGTTCTCTAATCTTCAGGGCCCCCATTGGATTACCACAGATCAGGTACTACTGAAGTGGCACTGGTGTGGTGGTGATGTATTAGTGTGTGTTGTGCTGGTGTTTAAACACTTCAGTGTCACTGCTGGACTAAAAATAACCAACCAAAAATGCCTCAATCATCCTATGATGAAATAGAAATGATGGGCTAAGTTCTCTGATATGACATACAGAGCACTGCTAGCAGCTTTGCTGTGTCTGAGCCAATCGTACCAGCAAAGCACACACTGACACATCCAAATACCACCCAAATAGTGCCTGATGTGTGGTGGTTCTGACAATTACAAAACAGAGTAATTGAGAATAAAAAAGTTTGTGCAGAAGCAGATGGACTATAGTCTTTAATTGTAGAACAAAGTGCCTCTATATGGTAAGCTGATCAAATCGATGAGTGTATGTATACAGAAGCAGTTTTATGTTGTGCATGTTGTTATTTATATAACAACAAGTAATATGTGGTGTTATTTTTTTATGTTGCCATTATTTGATATATCAATGTTTTGTTTTGTTTTATAATGTTTAAAATTGTATTAAAAAGACATTGCAATTTACATATAGTTAACTGAACAGGAGAATGAACCAGTCTCGTGGTTTGTTCAGGAACTTTGAGGAGTCTGAAGATGAGCTGATGGAGGAGGTGAAAGACTCCATAAGGAACATCTTTACTACAGAGGAGGATGAAGAGCAGAGCATGGAGGACAACAGAAATTCTGAAGGTTGCACAGAGACTTCTACTGAAGGCGTCCTGAGTCAGATGAGTCAGAAATCAGAGGCTCAGTCTGAGCAGGGAGATAACAACCCACCCCTGGACTCAGAGGGGGGCCAGCATGAGGGAGAATAATGTGTAGTGCTTTCTGTTTTTGCAAATTCATTAACCAAGTTTATTAAGGATAAGGTATTTGCATTTAAAAGGTGTTGTGTGAAACAAGTACTGATACAGAGACTCTGATCAGCCACCACCATTAAGATGCATGAGGAGTGTATTTTAAGTGAAAGTACTGAAACATATTTTCCTTTAACTGCATGCTGTGAATACCAGTAACATACCTAACTTACTTCTGGGAGATATGAGATAAGCACTTAATGTATTAACACTTTCATAAATTAATGCTAATAACGTCACTTTTCAACATCTATTGTACAACCCCAATTCCAATAAAGTTGAGACGTTGTGTAAAACATAGATAAAAAATGATTACAATGCAAATTCTTTTTAACCTATATTCAATCCAATTCAATTAAATTTTATTTGTATAGCTTTTTACAATAGACATTTTCACAAAGGAGCTTTACATTGTTACATAAACATTGTCGCAAATTAGATTCAATTCTCCCTATATTCAACTAAATACACTACAAAGACAAGATATTTGATATTCAAACAGATCAAATGTTTAGTTTTTTTGCAAATATTCACTCATTTTGATTTTGATTTGAAACAACAAAAGACTTGGAAAGTTGAGGAATGTTTAAAAACACCTGTTTGGAACATTCCACAGGTGATCAGGTTAATTGGAAACAGGTGAGTGACATGATTGAGCATAAAGGGAAAAAATATAAATAAAATAAAACATAGATAAAAACAGAATATGATAATTTGCTAATCGTTTTTAACCCATATTTGAATACACTACAAAGACCTGTCTGCATTTTGTGAATTTTAGGCTGAGCTTCAAAAACAGAATCAAAACTAAGGAAAATATTTTTTTTTTATTTAAGTAAATGCATTTTTACATATTTTCATTGAAGAAATTAAGTTCACCAGACAAAATGTGAAATATTTTCGGGATATACTGTCTATTAGCCATACTATTTGCATTTTCAGGATTTTGCACTCCTGCAGTACAGTACATATACTGCTCACAAAAATTAAGGGATATTTCTTTAATTTTCAAAATGAATATCCCCTAATTTTTGTGAGCAGTATATTAAGTCACACAAAGCCACTAAGCCTACCTGCACATGTAGCAACTACTGTCTTTAATTGGATGAAATAACATTTAATTTATTTGTTGTAGATTTATTGACATAATAAAGTTTACATTTACTTGAAATATTAAAATGCTGCTAATTTGTGTTTCGTTATTCTGTACTAGACCCAGTGAACTACCAAATATTTTATGCCAAATCTTCCCAAATTCCCAAAGACCCTGCTTTTTGCATACTACTGTTTATGGGCTCCTATTACTGGTTAACATAATAAACAACCTTCTAAACTTTGCTCATTACTGTGCAACATTGGATGGGAATGTGGGACTGTGGTGGCCTAGTGGTTAGGGTACTGGACTATGGACCAGGGTTCAAATCCCACCTCTGCCACAGTTGGGTCCCTGAGCAAGGCCTTTAACTCACAGTTGTTTGGATTGTAAGACTATATTAATTGTAAGTAGCTCTGGATAAGATCGCCTGCTAAATGACGTAAATGTAAGGTTGCACATTGCACATACTGTTTTTAAATAAAATTGGCTAATAAAATGAATATTTTTAGTTAAAAATGTTATCGCTCTGGTAATCATGCCAAAACACATTTAGGATATTAAATGTATTTTCTGGTGTTTTAGCATTTTGCACACAACGATGTGCAAGCAATGCAAACAAAAATTCCAAATTAAATTGCAACCCCAAATCAGAAGAAGTTGGGGAAGCATGGAAAATGCATTTTTAAAATAAAAGTATTTCCTACATTTCATTTGACTTTTATTTAATTGCAAACACTGAAATTCAGCAATGGATATTTATTAAGAAATTAAATGAATGAAAGTCAAAGTAAATGTAAGAAACACTGTTTATATATGCATTGTTCATACTGTCCCAGCTTTTTATAATTTGAGCTTGTACATAAATAATAATAATATGCTAGTTGTACCTAAATTACAGGTACACCAACTGGCACAGATTTGCGAATCAGCACATACAATGTAGGAGTGTCTTTTCACACATTGCCTTTCTTTCAGTGTTTATAATCCCTTGAGCGTACCTGGCACGTCACTACTGCGACAACGGCTCTGGCGCTGCTGCCCTCCGGTCACACTAATCTGGAAATAAGGACATGAGAGAGTGAGCTGAGTTCTACCATTCAACCATATACCACATTCCAACCTAGACATTGTTCAGGTTAACACTACATTCCTTAGAATATCAAGGTTATTATCAAGATCTCTGAATCAGTTATTATTAGGTTTAGTCAATACTAAGAAGTCCAAATAAAACAGGCAAGTAATACCCTTAACCCGTCAAAATAATTTCAATAGCTACAATATCCCTAGCTTTCACACTTAATGTACTTTTTTCTGATCTGCTTACTATATACACTGCTCACAAAAATTTGAGGATATTTAGGGGAATATGAAGCGATTAAAAAAGTATTTAATTTGATTTCATTAAACAAGATAATCAGAAAAGCAAATGAAAGATGTAAATGAGATGCAAACTTAATTATGGTGATTGAGTAGTAAGTGATATATTCATGGAGGTGAACAGAAGCATGTCAAACTAGATGAGAGTTCCACACATTGACTGTTCAGTAGGGTGTATGGACTGCCAAAACACACAGACAGAGATGGGGCATGAACAGGGATGTACAGCAGTTCCTGATTCATTTTGGAATATCCCTTAATTGTTTTTAGCAGTGTAAAAGCACTTTGTAGTTGTACAATTACAGACTGCTGACTATTTCTGAACATACTTTGTTCTTCCCCTTTACTCTGAAAAACACACAAGGCACAAATGAAACAGATGCTTGTTTAATTATATACAAGCTTAGTTATGTTTTGTAATAAAGTTTATGCATTAGCTCTGCTTCCTGGAAAAACGAAGCCAACTGCCAAGAAGTGAATTTTGAGTGTTCTGTTTGTGAAGCAGGTGATTAGAATCATGAGTTGGAGTCTCCAGTTTGTCAACAAATATATGAGAAAATGATTCAAATGTTTAAAATTCTTTAAAGTAAGACCAGAATGCATAATTTAGTCCTAACTTTTTCAGATTGTGTTCTGAGACGTTAAGTTTTGTAACATTTATTTCCATAGCGTGCTTTAGCAATAAGCATTGTCTCAAAGCAGCTTTACAATTTAAGATAACCTTATAAATTATAAAACCAATCCCAAATTAATCAAGGGCAACAGTGGGCAACAGTGGAAAGGGAAAATGTCCTTAAAAAGACTGGGGGACAGAGTTCAAATCCCACCCCTGCCAAACTACCACAGTTGGGTCCCTGAGCAAGACCCTTAACCCACAATTGCTTGGATTGTAAGTTTGCATGAATTGTAAGTCGCTCTGGATAAGAGTGTCTCCTAAATGAAAATTAAATAAAACATCAAGCGTATAATGAAATAAATAATATAAACTGATGTTAGACATGCCTCTGTGACATGCTCAAAGACATTTTGCCCAGTTAACAAACTTTGAGAGGGGGCACATCCTTGGACTGATAGAAGCAAGATGGTTGTTTCGACTAATTGCCTGCCATTTAGGCTGTTCTGACCTAGCTTTTAGGAGTTGTTGGGAGCAGTGATTTCATTAAGGGGACCACACATGAAGAACAGACCCTGGACAGCTCAGATAGAGAGTAGGGATTATTGTTTAATCTGCCAGCAAGCACAGGTTAAACCTACTATACCCAGGTAGCACCTTCACAGAAAGCAATTTGTAGTAATGGTGACTGTGTTTTGTAATTTAAAGCCAGTCACAATTAACCTTTGTTTGCAGTGCTGTCATGAACAAGAAAACTGCATTGCTATGGACTGGAACTGTATTGTCTGTATTGATGAATCCAGATTATGTTTGAGATCCATCGACAGTCAGGTTTAAGTATGACGGTCTTATGGTGAGCACTTTAATCTTGCCTTTGTTTTGGAGCGACAGGCAACCCCAACTGCTGGTGTGATGATCTGGGGAGTCGTCACATACGGCGGTCGATCTAGGGATATAAGGGGCACTAACAAATAAGCAATATTTGCAGATTATTAAGTGGCCACATGTGTTGGCTCTCATGGCAATTCTTTTTCAGCTTGATAATGTCCACACACACATCAAGGGTTTCCCAGGAATGCTTCTGCCAAATTGCAACACTTCAATGGCCTGCTCAATCTATCGCTATTCAAATATATATGGGACCAGCTGGGACAAATGTGGAGGATCCACAGGCCAAGCTGTGTGGGAAGCACTTGTGACAAGACACACATGAGACACTGGGGTCTAATCAAACCACATGTACATGGCTGCCTTGGACAGAACCTTGATCTCCAACAGACACCTTAACAATGCACTGAATGACATAGTGAGCCAGGGCTTACTGTCTAACATCAGAAGCTGACCCCACAGTCCAAAATCTATTGGATAACAAAGGTTAATGTAACAGCAAAGGTGGAAGGCAAATTCCATACTAAACCCATGTTTTGCATGTATTTCGTTGTCCACAAACATTTGTCTGTCTAGTGTGTGTATGTGTGTGTTTAGATTTTTAAAAAATCAGACCAAATAAACATTTTAACACACGCTTTTTGATGACCCCATTGCAAAAAAAGCATTTGTGTCATTAAGTAACTTGTTCGTGCGTCTCAAGTTTCCCAGCTCAGTAGCGGATTTGGTCGCTGCTGCACATGCCTCCCTCTGCCTGTCTCCTACTAGTGCCGGGAGTGCTGACTGAGTGGTACAGATGTCGTCAACTCCCTCTTTAAATGGGGTCTCATGACTGTAAACTTCCTCAGTTGGTCATATTATTACATTCCCTTCCAAAAGATAAAATACATCATTGGACCAGCGAAGGTGTGAGAGCTGTTTGTAAGATCACTCTGCATTTACAGGTAAGAAAATGTAATCTTCATCTAATGTAAACCCAGTTCAAGGTTTGCTCTACCAGTTCTGGGTCCAATTAAGATGCTGCAATTCTAATGTTAGTTTATGTTTTTTAAAAAAATTTATGATTTATGATTGTGCTCAGACTTTTTACACACCTGATAAACTACCAATATTAAAAAGAAAATTGTAGTATCTTCATTCTGTAACATCATTACTGTATATCAACAAAGATTATTCTATTTTGTGGAACAGTTATTGAGACAGAAATGATTGAATTTGTGTCTACATTAAAGAACAGGACAGGAAATTCTAAATGCACAAGTGATTAAATCTTGCCCTCAAATAGCTGCAATTTACTTTAAAATTTATCAAAATGCCATTATGTCAAGTTTTTGTGCCATAGTATTTGAAAGTGCTTTAAAGATGTTAAGGAAATTATTAAACTGCGGTATTTTTACTGATAAAGAAATTGTATACAAAACATTGTAAGTAAAGAAGTAAGATTAAGTTAAAAACAAATATACATAGTTCACGAAAATGAGGATATACCTCAAAATTAAATATCCCTTCATTTTGAGAAATGTAGTTCCACTTGTCAGTATTTTATCATGAATGGACACATGTAGATGTGTTGATTTTAAGAAGATTTGGTCCCAACTTTTCCAGAGCTGTATATCTAAAAGAATATGACTAATGATTAAATATAATGCTCTTTTACATTCTTATGAATACAGGAATGCACTGTTTAGTGACTGCATTATTTTCTGTGAAACAGGACATTAACCAGTATGGCCAGACATTATAATCATATAGTCTGCCATGCTACCGTAATTGAATATGTAATGTAAATTTGTATTTTTCACAAAGACTCTGATTGTGAATGATACATTAATACACCAAAAATAGCACTGAAAAAAATCAGTGGAACTCGAAACAGCATCTATAATGCCACCATATTTGAAATGTATGGACATTCACAATGAATATAGAAAATACAGTAACGTACTACTGTATTACAAGCCTTTCTAGAAAAAAAGTTGTAACCAAAAAGTTGGTATGAGACCCATCATAATAACTTTTTGGTTACAACTTTTTTTCTAGAAAGGCATGTAATATACTTCTGACAGAATTCAAAAATTCATTAATTACAAACAACATGAAAGATGAGCCAGATGAAACAGAGTCTCAGTGAATGAGAGTGAACCAGTTTATATAGTTCTAGGTTAGAAGACAGATGTTCATTGGGGGCAGTATGCTGGCTTGGCGGTAGCTGCCTCACAGCAAGAAGGACCCGGTTTGAATCCCAGGGTGGAATGGCCAGGGTCCTCCCCATGTCTCGGTACTCTGGGTACTCTGGTTTCCTCCCACAGTCCAAAGACATGCTTGTTTGGTTAATTGGTGTCTCTAAAGTGGCCCTTAGTGTGTGACTGTGTGCATGACTATGTGTGTGTGTGCTCCGATGGATTGGTGTCTTGTTTAAGGTTGTTCCTGCCCTTGCACCCAGAGTTGCCGGGTGGGCACTGGCTGGCCCGCGAACTGCGTGGATTAAGCGAAAGATAATGGATGGATGGAGATGTTGATAGGATGGACGTAAAACACTGTAAATCTATACAGATAAACTTTGAAAAACTGACCAGAAAAATACAACAGCTACCTCTATTTTATCTAGTTTGTCTTATTAAATCCATCATTAAACTACAACACTTTGTTTCATTCCTTCGTTTATCCACACTAGCTTACAAAGCTGCCACCAAATATTCACTTTCTTCACTCCCACAGTGGCTTCAAGCCTTAAATCACATTTCTGTGGGAGGATACAGCTAAAATATTTTTGCACTGGCTTTAATTATTACATAAATCAAATAATTAAGAATTGCAGCCTCACAAAGTTATTATTTTTGATTGTGTTCAAATGAATGAAAGGCTTTATTTTATTTTATTTTTCTTCACACTGCCTTGTGTTTCAAAGGTCACCATGGCCATGTGTCACCTGTCCATTACCCCCTTCTTCTTCTGTCTTTGGCTGGTGGGGAATAGTAGCAAACCAGTCACCACTCTTGATGCTGAATTAATTGTGAGGCTCTACCGGACAATTGCACTGAAAGAAAATGGCTCCAATCTGATCATGTCTCCTGTGAGCATTTTATTAAACCTAGTGCTGCTGCAGCTTGGTGCAAGAGGAAACACACTGGCACAGCTTGAGAGAACCATGGGATACAGCATCAATGGTGAGCCTTGTGATACTCCCACACTGCCATTTGATAATGAAAAGCCCTCTTAATCTTGATGATCATGTCTAATATTGCAATGTGATCCGCCTTGGCAGGTTTACATTTTCTAATACAATTACTTACATATATTATGACATTTTATAAAAATACAAAGACAAGAAACTTTGTATTGCACAGCACTTTAACGTTCTAAATGCTTTCATATTAAGTTTTAATTTAAGAGTCTAAACTATTATGTGACACAACGGTATTGTCTGGTTTCACAGAACATAATGCGGACAGTAAACAGCGCAAACGTTTTCATATGTCTTATATTTTGCTAAAGCAACTGTCTATGCTTACTCCTAGGTTCTACTTTCCAGGAGCATGTATACAATACCAGAGCTAACCTAGAAAGTTCTAGTCACAGTATTCGACTCCAGCTTACCAACAAAATGCTCATCCAGATTGGTGTCCAGCTTTTACCTGAATTTACTAAACATGTTATGCTATGGAGAAACAGCAGCCTGGTCAGCATGAACCTCAGTCATCCCTATGACAAACACGCTCCACTCCAGCAGGGGTCGCCAAGCAGACGTGAGCTGGAATATAATCTTTCAATCATGTTACTTTCTTCTTTTCTTCTTATCCTTTTCTCATTTTTATTTTTCATTCATTCATTTCATTTTTCATACATGCATGCATTTTTCAACAAGTGAATGTAAAAGCACATGCTGCACACAGTGCAAATGCATGACTACAGATGAATAGTTGACTACAGACTGACTGCAGTCCTAATCTGTAGAGAGAATGAGTGGGAAGACAAAATAACACCTGAAACACTAAATCACTTGTTATCCTTTGTACAATAATGTGTATTAAGTGTGGTGAAAAGGAATGGCAACATGACAAAGTGGTAAATGCTGTACTGTCGCAACTTTTTAGGAACGAGTTGTAGATGTGAAAAGCAGGAATGGTTGTTTATTAACAGTGACAATATCTTGAGTTTATACTATCTGCAATAGAAGTTAAAAGGGTTTTTTTTTCATATTGGCCTAAACCGTGGCCCAAAACCGTGGTTAAAATAGTATAAAATAGTACTAAACTAAATCTAAAAAAGCTTAGAAGTGATGATTATACGAGATTAATTCATTTCAATTCATGAGGACACTTCCTCTCGGCAGATGAGATGAAAAAAGAAGAGGAGGAAGATGAGGAGGTCTCTGGGTGGGTTGCTGTGCAGATGGCTCTGCTGAGTTCGGTGAAGTTTCAGGGCACCTGGCAAAAACAGTTCCTGTTTACAGACATAAATCTCCCATTTACCTTGGAAGATGGCAGCACTGTCAAAATGCCCATGATGTACCAATCAGCAGAGGTCAGATTTGGTATGTGGCAGTGGACCATATAGTTTTCCTTCTTTAACTTATTTTAGTTTACTAAATCTCCATAATTTTCTATATTTTTAAAATAAATTATTTTAAATAATTAAAGATGTCTACAGATGGCTATAAAAGGGTAATCAATTATGTTGTTGTGTTTTTTAGTCTAACCTCAAACTAAAATACAAGAAAAATATAAAGTACATTTATTGTAAAGGAAGTAAAACGATTTATTGAAACCCCAGCATGTTGCTTTGCTTTGTGCAATTTGCACTTTTCAGCATAGTAGCACTAATTTTCAGTTTTAAGATTTAAGAATATAGAGTAATGGGCATGCACCAGAGTCCAGAATCTCTCCAAATATTCCAGTTTCCTTTATCCTTTCCTCTCATAATTAAGTGAGCACAGAACCTCTTACCATGTGGATTTGGATGTGTGATTTGAATCACTGTTCTGCTTAAAGATCTAGCCATTGGTAATTGGTAGAAGCTGACAGATCATCATTTAAAATCACTTAGTAATTCATGAAGCCATGTATCCTTACACAGTTCCCAGGGCCTCAAAGATCCTTCACCATATTTAAACGGGGGGAATTAATATTGTTAGAACAAACCCACCTCGATAGTTTATTCTGTTTGTCTCATCTAACCATCAGCTTGTTAGTAGCAACTGCAAGTGCTCACTCCTTTGGGTGATAAGAGAAAATCCTTTCACTGGCAGTAGTTTGTTGGCATAAGAGTGCTGTGTACTTAAAAACATGGTGATTCCAAACTGATACCTGTATTTAACTTTAAAAATCTTTATCACTGAGGCCAGACTTTTTTTTATTGCTTGTTTTGCGGATCCACCGACGATCATATTTGAAGAAAACACAATGGTGTTTCAATGGTTGAAATTTAAAAAAATATATAATAAATAAATAATATA
>JAVSBV010167850.1:0-14059 GCA_033117975.1 Parotocinclus spilosoma | reverse complement strand
TTTGTACGTTCGCTATACGTGTAAATCGCACAATAAAGGTTTAATAAACATTTAATATGTTACATAGCCCGTCCCGTTGTAACATAGAGCATGTTCGTTTAATCGGACCAGCCGGTTATTAGGACCAAAACCATCGCATCCCAAATATCTACTAATAAATAAACCTGTATATTATGTGCAATTCCACAACACCATTTCATTATATAGTTGTATTTTATTTTGTTTGTTTGTTTTTTTAAATAAATAAAAAAAAGTTACTAAAAAAGTTGCTAAATTCAAAATGCTATACAGGTGAAATGACAATCTTTAGTCTAAGAAGCAGCAAACTTCTCATACCTATGAGGGTCAACTGTGACATCAAAAAGTTCTAGGGACTACCCCCATCGGTGCTCCCCGAAGAATTACATTAGTTCTAGTTTTCATTCACACTAGAATTGGGAACGTTGTGTGATCCTTTAAGTGATGCAGCCAAATTTCGCCTAGATGACTCAAAATTGTGTTGTACCTCCTCTGTAGTGTAGAGGCTCAGTCAAACCTGTTTCAATGTCTGTCCATTTGTCTGTGTTTTTTCCCAGTTTTAGCACAAAGATCCATTGTGTATATGGGTACCGGTGTACGTGTATGTTTAAAAATGATGGTTACCCTCAGCATGGCACTTGTGTCTAGACCAATCACTATACTGTTACTCACTTACTGTTCACTCACTGTTCCTATGTACTGAGAAAAACGCCACCTTAAAGTAAGAGCTGAAAGTCCCTATACATACAGTACATGTGTTTGAAGTAGTACAATCACACACAGTTCCTGTGGTCTGAACATGCTAGAAATTTCTATGAACTATGAGGTTTTTCCAGTGGAAAAACCCCTAATGCCCCATGTTGTTCCAAGTTGGTTCATGCTGGTTATTGCTGGTCTAATGCTGGTTTAGCTGGTGGTCTTACACGGTCTTGCTGGTCTTCTTGGTAAAAAACTGATTGCCTAGCATACCATTATTCATAACACAGCATATGCTAGACTTAAGCGTTCTTGTCAACACAAAACTTGTCCCCTTCCCATAAAATGAAGGTGGTCAGTCACAACCTGGGTTTCCTGCTTCTAAGCTTCATGGTTGTTTTAGTTTGGTGAATGCCCTCGAGGACATGGACGATGTCTAGGGTTGTTCCTGCTTTATACCCTGTTGCTGGCTAGAGCCATTCGCTAAAAGATGAACAACGGCAACTGAGCAGATAGATGTTTCAGGAAACCGTACTTCAGCAGACCCTGAATGTAATTAAATTAGTGGTCTTTACTTGGCAGAGGAAGTCAGCAGAGCAACATATGATGACAAAATGACTTGGCATTGCTACTTATCCTGTCATCCTGGGTATTACGACTTCGCTTTACTGAGTCATCTGACTTGACCTGGCTGTCAAACCAGACTAGAAATGAAGCATTCCCTGCATCTGAAGTGAACATAAGTTTTCTTAATTATTAGCTAAAAAAGTTTTCTGGTTGCAAAACAGCATTCACAAGCTCTCAGTGTGGTCTGTGAAAGAGGTCTGAAAAATCCTTTATAGTCTTTAATCTTGCGAGCCCTTCTAGGATTACCTCCTCTCCCCTTTTATACTCCTCTAGAAAGCCTTGATAACAAAAAACCAAGCCATTACCTTTCATCTGGTTATATATTTGGTACACAGATGAAGTGTATTTTATATTGAAAAGGTGACCAACACCATGTGAAGTCTTTAAAGTCTTTAAACCAAACGGAGCCGTAGAGAAAGTATGACTTACCAGGCCTTGATATGACCCTACCAATAGAACTCTAAAGTGGTTATATCAGAAGAATGTGGTGGCCACTAGGGGTTGGCGATATGGCTTTAAAATATCACAATAATTTAAGGTACTTTTGCGATAACGATATATTTGCCATTTTCTGCCATATCTGATGCTCTGCCAATGAGTCAGACTGCCTACCAAGTACAGCATACTCTGTGTAAATCCATTACGCCATTATGTAAAGCCGTCAGAATATCATAATATGGATGTTTTATATCGTCAAAAAAATAAAACCAAATATACACAAATACATGACTTTATGCATAAAATGGTAACTGTATATTTTGCTACAAATTCTACACTCCTGGATAAAAAGGGGCCAATAACTGGGTCAAATATAAAATCAGTAAAACGTGCCTCCGAGTTAGTTTGTGGTTATTAGGATGTCAGATGTAGATTTACCAAGCCAAAGCATGAGCCTGGTGGACTGTAGCAGAGTGACTAACTAAAGATTAATCTTCTAAGGACAAACGAACAAAAGATATTTCTGAAATTTCTGTTAGTCTAAGTTTTATATCAAACATATAAATCTGTATTTGATTTTATCTTTGTCCACAATACTAGAAGACTTAATGAGCAAATGGTGGCACAGGTCTCACAAGTGCAATTTCATAGTTCTTGCTAATTCTTGCCAAATCTTGCTAGTTCTTGCTAATTTCTGACAGATTATTTGGTGTTAGGAGCATTAAAAATGTAATATTTTGCCATTTTTTTGCCAAGTTAAGTAATTTTTTGCCCAGCAGTGTATACTACATACATCAACTTACAGGGAAGTGTTTAACTGCACTCACTCTCACACAACATGAGAGGTTCTGTAATGTTTGATTAAGCATGCCACTGACCCAGAGCACAGCTGCTTTAGAGCGTCTGTTGGAACTCTAATTTGTTTTTACAGATGTTTGAAATGTACACTCACTTGCAGTAGCTCTAACCTCCCACTCTGTTATTTACCCAAAATACTAGCAATGTTATTAGGACTGATTTTTTCTTTTCTACTGCATTTTTTGTATTTGCACTGATTTGCACTTGATATCTTCTGAGAATTGGGCATAACCGTGAGTAGATACTTTCAGTGTATATCTTGGGTCTTAAATATACAATAAAATGTTTAAACCCATCTCTCTCATCAGGCATCTTGTCATTTATAATGTAATTGGTGACAGCATTTATAATGTTTTGCCATCTGTAGCTTTTCTTGTTATAAGGCATTTTTTTGCAGAATGGGTCTGCTAAATGGCCAGATGTTGGCACAGCAGTTAGCTGCCCATAAGGCTACAGGGTACCCATTTCTATCCCAACGTCAGACTCTACCTCTGCGTGGCCTAACTGTGTCTGCATTGGTTTACTCCTGGTACTCTGGTTTCCTCCCACATTCCCAATATGTGTTTATTTGGTTCCTACAGCACTCCTATTGTATGAGTATGTGAGTGTATGTACTTTACGATGAATTGACACCTTGTCTGGGGTTGTTCCCCGACTCCCTGTGCCACTGGAAAGTCACCGGCTTTCCCGAGACCCTGACTGGGATTAAATGGACAAGGGTATTATGGATGAATTAATGATTCTGCTGAGTTTTGCTGAGTGTTTTTGTCCTAGTGCCTTGGCTGCAGGAGTCATGGTTCATATTTCATATTTTGCATGATGATTTGTGACATCGCTTGCAGATTTCCATATCTTGAGCAACATCTGACTTTACAAGGCCAAATAAGTAGTCTGTCCTACCCCTGGCTACATGACACAGTGAATATGTAAACTCTTAAGGCATGTTTAGACGGATTGTTTGCAAACTGAGTAATGTAATAGAGTACAAACTCACATCACTAAAACAACAGTTAAAATATGATTCTTGACAATACATGTCGCACATATAACTAGCTAACAATTAGGGTAGATTTCCCTCACCTCCAAAAGGAATGCCAATAGGTGGAATTGCCATACTATATTTTCCCTATGCATGAGTCAGTGTGTTTGATTCCTTGCATTGGACAAGCTCAATTCCTGCTTACTGCCATATTTCATATTCTTGACCAAAATTAATATGAATGGTAATTACGGTTTTGCCTCACCACAGAAAACCATGATGTACTTTCTTAAGTGTGGTCTTGAACAAAAACATACTTGTTTGAAAGGGGCTATTGTGAAATTTCCTTCAGTTTCATTATTAGCAATGTGACATTTTATAGAAAAGGTCTAGACCCAAAAGAGTGGAAAAATGCATACTAATATTTCCTGGAGGTACTTTCCTAAGTGTAGCTATTACCAGACACAAAGGCAAAGAAAACTGAACTTGAGTTCAACTTGTCCTAGCCTTGTAACTATTCCAGTCTATGGGTTTTGGACTGCTGAACAGATTTTCCACTCAGCTTCATCCATTACAAAATAGTAAATAGCAGAGCTGGCCAAACCCGAACCTTATAATAAGTTGCTTTGTAACATGGCTTGATTGTTCAATTCAAATGTGATATTGAGCTCTGTGCATGCATGGGCATAAATGGCAAGGGCAGTGAACTGATTTTGTATTTCAAAGAAGCTTTTTTCTCTTTTTCAGAGAAAAAATAATGAAAAAATCAAAATAGAGACCTACAAGAAGACATTAAGCCTGACCAACAGTGCTTTTCTAATCATTTAAACAAAGAAGACAACTTTTTGCCTAATCATGATTTACTTTATAACTAGTTAACAGATCAGTTTGTGGCAAAACTCCTGTGTGTGGCTCTGTGTGTTTGTTGCTTGGCTGTGTATTGCAGTGGTGGCTCTGTGGGTAGGACTGTGCCCTACAGATCAAAAGGTTGGGGGTTCAAACTCTGGCTCCACAAAGCTGCCACTGTCGGGCTCTTGAACAAGGACCTTAACCCTCTCTGCTCCAGGGGTAGTGAACCCTGGCTGACCCTGCATTTCACTGAAACTTGGTTACCTGGGATTTGGAAAAGGGAAACATTTAGTCTTACCAGTGTATTCTGAAAATAAAGGCTGTTTAATTTTCAAGTCTGTTTAGCATACGTCCATGTCTATACAAGTCATATGTCTGTGTATCACTTATTTTACACCCTGCATTCAATGTTTAGTCTAGGCTTACAACTTACTTTACATGTACTTTCCTGGTTCACTCATGTTTGAAGCACCTTTTGATTTTTTGTGGCCTTCATGTTAAGTCTGTGAAAAGATTTTACACATTTGTGTCTTAAAGTAATTCGTTGGCAGGTGTTGTCAGCCACAGAAAGTCATTAAAAGTAATTAAGCCCCATTAGACATTAATAGTTATGGGTGAGCCAAACATATTTTTTATGTAGCACCAGGCCAGCTGAACAAACAATATGGTCAACTTAACACACTAACATCTGGTACAGCCACAATATAAAATGGTTCTGCTATGCCATTAGTGATGTTGAACATGTTAGTAAATATGGAAAGGGCATCATTTTAACAAACACATTATAAGCAGCAGCTCAATACATTTTTTAAACAGTAATGTGTTGTCTCACTGATACATTCTTTGACACGCAACTGTTTCTTTCGTGTTTTATTTGAAATAATTTAATAAATATGGTTACACTGACATCCAGTCAGGGTGCAGGTAGGACTACATTGGCACAAACCATGCCGTGTTATATATTTCATTCATCTGAATTTTATTTAATAAATGACAATTACTATATAATTACTCCTAACTATTCTCTCTGTCTCTCTCTGTCTCTCTCTCTCTCTCTCTCTCACACACACACACACACACAAAACATATTTGCTGGACCAAACTACAAAGAACTTTGTTTTAATTCCCACCAAATTCATTAAAGTTTAAGCTAACCTTAAGCATTACTTTGGACTGTGGGAGGAAACTGGACAAAGTAACCTTTGCTATGAGGTGACACTGCTACCCACTGAGTCACCTTTTGGCCCCACTTCTTTCACATCACTCTTTTTATCAACGAGATATAGTTTTGGTTAGTTGTGAATAGAAATGACTGTACCCTGCTTTTGACTTTGATGTTGATTTTTGGGGTATCGTGTGACACGGGTCAAGTTTGTTGTAGTGGGTATACTAAACACATGAATGTATGATTGTGAATATTATGTTGACTAAATTACATCAAGCTGAGATCATTTAACTAAGCTTGAGCATTTTACAAAATATATGTTAAAACCAGAGGGACATTCTTAATATGTTAATCAGTACCTGTTTGATCAGTCAGTGTGTGATGGAGGCCTAAGTGTGTTTTAGACTTGCTGAGCATTTGAATAAATAGATACTGTGTTTCATCCTGTTTTTCTGGAGAGGCTGATGAAACCCAGTTTACGTTGGCAAAGGCATTCTCTACCCCAACCACATCCCAACCCATATTTTCCACAACTATTGTTACAACTCCTACTGTTACCACAGAACTAGGGTGTAGGAGTTCTATGGCATCCATGTTTGTCACTCTATTCACATGGGCTTTATTCCAAAGCCTGTAAAAAGGCATAGTTCCCTGGAATAAAAATGCATGAGGTTTACCTGGTTTTAAATTCCAACAACATTTGCACAAGAGAAGTGTAGAAATCATAAAATGTATTTGTCCATTCTAGCAATGTTTGTTGCTACTTGCTTCTTATTATACAGTTCAAATGCACGTATGTTTTATACTAGCTGGTAGCTGGTAATAAATTGTAAGTCAAGTTATAGGTGATTTATTTCTTCAATTGTAATCGTGATATAAACCTATTTGTCTTTATGAGAATTGATTTGACCCTGTTCATCTGTTCATTATAGGCAGAACCTGTAACCCGATTCAGTTACTTCAGTTTGTAGTGATGCACACATCTATGACAGGCCAGGATTGACTGAGGCAAAATATTTATAGGCTACTGGTAGGCCTCTGATGTGAGGTGGAGCGATCGGTGCCTGGCAAGTCTAGGTACATTATTCAGGTCAACTGCACTCTGATTCAACTGCACTTCCATGAGTCACCAGCAGACCAAAACTCACAAGTGAAAGGGCATTTGTCCTTCAGAGAACAAAAGGACAGGGGTCCAGCATGTCTGTTTATGGACTGTTGAAGATCTCCTCTGTGAGATAGCAAAATTAAATATGTGTCCATTTAATTAATCAAAAATTGGGACTAAAATGATGATGTGTGTTTACTTGTAAGTGTATAAGTCCATGGATTTTTTTGTCTGTCAGTTTTGCTATATTAATTTCCATACATCTTTATGCATTTTAACAGGAATTGGTGTGCCTATGTCGTGATGAAAACTACCAGCTGTGTTATGGAGGATGGAGTGGAGACCTATGTGAAGCCTGATTACCAGCAGTGCGGTTGGGGCCAGTGTTCCCGGGTCGTGGTGTACGTATTCCTTTGTTTAAGAGAATTGAGGAACAGGAAATGTTATATGACAAGTGAGCATTTCTATATATATAGGTAGAAATGTATGTCCATTTACAGAAGTGGTCATCAAGTCTGTTCTGTAAGATCTACAATACCAGTCGCCACTTTGGACATACTTACTGAAATTTATAAACACATCTTGTGTATTGCAATTTTCATTCAGTCTAATGTTAAAATTGCATAAATATGTCCAAGCAGTATTTATTCAAAACAAAAGTTGTATTAAATCAACACGTCAATTTTGTGGTAACACAAAATAATTGTAATGGAAATGCAATAATTAATTCCAAATGCCTCAACTGGTATTTATTGTGTGACAATGTGAATAATAAGCTCAGGTGTTTAGTTAAATAATATTAAATATGATTTTGATGTTTATATGCAGTACTGAGATTGCATGCAAATATAGCAAATAATGACATCAATTAAATAATGGCAAGACTACTCTAAGCAAGTAGAAACTTTAGACCTTCATCATTTAAGAATTTATGGTCAATCATTGGAATCACAGCAAAAAATGTGAAAGTTTTAAGAAGCGCCATGGCCAAGCTCTACTATCGAGCTCTACAGTATAACTAGTTAAAGACTTCAGCAGGAAGAGAATACTTGCTACCCCTACAGCAGGTGACAAGCCAAGTCAAGTCATTAACAAAAGAACCTGTAGTCATTAGCTACACCAAACTGCACTTCTACCAGAGGTACAAGTACATTGTTACTGTCCTGTAGTATTTTTGGGTATCTGTACTTGATTCTTTCTGTTCCTAAATACTGTTTTACTTTCACTTATTACAATTCAAAAGTACTTCAAAAGTACACCTGTACTTTTTTACTTGCTAGTTTTTCCAAACAGTCTTGTTACTTTAGCTTTTATGAATCTATTCATTGATCATTAATCTATTTCATCTGTCTATTTTATTTTTCACCTAGGCAATTATAGTCAGGCACCTAATTAGGAGGAAATCATGATCCTAGGTTTATAAAAATATAAATCATCTAAATTAAAAATAATGTTTCTAAATATTTAATTGAATTAGTGCAGTGGAGTGTTTAAAATAGAAAAAATGGTTTAGTTGCTGTTTATTTGACTAAAATGCAGTGACAGTGTTACAAAAAGATTGTTTAGGTTAAATTTCATGATAAATTTCATTGTGGACTATTACCTTGTCTACTTTTGAGCGTTTTAGCGGCATTTGTACTTGTACTTTTTTTAACTTTTACATCATACTTAGTTTTATCAGATTTATATTTGATCAGATTAGTAATTAATTTGAGAACTTATGCACTGCTGCCACATCTGACAGAGGTCTAGCAGAAAACACATCTATGCATCAAGTACTTGTTAAACTTGTAGTACTTGATGAACAAAAAATTACCCCAACTTTTTCCACATTTATAAGGTGAGTAAAATGTAAAATAAAAGATTAATTAAAAGCAGGTGTATCCAAACTTTCAAGGTGTTCCATTCCACCAAGATTAAATTCTGAACTAAATCAGTTTCTATTGATTTGAAGGGAATAGTTCTTGCCAGGTCACACAGTATTACCATCTAAGCTTTTCCTGAATATTGTTAATATAGGATTGTACCTCCATGAGTTTATATCACATTTATGACTCATAACTGTTGAATGATAGATATCGAACATACAGAAGAACCAAGTACAAGATTGCTTACAAGATGGTGACCGAGATGGAGTGGAAGTGTTGTCATGGTTATTCAGGTGAAGACTGCAGTGAAGGTCCCCATGGAGATTCACAGTCCAACAGCGCTAGACCCTCCACAACACAGATTGGATCCAGTACTAGGAATGAACAAAAGGGTGGCGAAGGTACAAACATCACATAGAAATGTCCTACCACAGCTGCAGAGAAACCCATGTTACATTATTTGCACAAAGCATTTGTTTCATCCGGTTACTTTTAAAATTTTCTAATGCTTTATATTTGGGCAGTTCTGTTCTTTTGCACATTCCAGTCAATTTTGTCTTAAGAGTAAATTAAGTAAAGATCATTTTTAGACCTGTTTCAATTCAGGTGACCAAATGAGACTAGTCAAGGTTGGTTGGTAAAAAATAAGCAAGGACAAACGATCATATTGCTGAAAAATGTAATCAGATCATACAGAGACACTTAATTGTTCATTAAATATTTGTATAACCATAACGTGCTAGAGGCAAAGCCAAGCAGCAAAAGTATTTTTACACTATAAAAGAGTACAGCATAAAAGAGTTACAGTATTTATTGAGTATTTTTTTCTCCTTAGGAAGAGGGGACAGTGATAAGATTACGCAGCTTGAAGAGAAGATACAAAGTCTAACTAAGGAACTTCATGAAATGCAGTCCACCTTGCATGGAGTTCAGAAAACACACGAGGAGTTGCGTTGGTCACAAGAAGGTAGTGTTGGTGGTCAAAATCCTGCCGATGCAGCCCAGCCGGAAATGAAAGAAACCATCAACAGCATTCAGACCAAACTGGACCTGCTTGACAATATGACACGAGTACATGACAAAACCCTCATAAGTATCAACAATCACCTGGTAAATGGTGCAGGCAATGATTTAGACAGGGGAGGTCGCTACAGCACACTGAAGGAAGAGATTCTACGGGAGATAGAACATCGCATCGCACTGCCCTGCTCCCACTGTCAGAATATAGTGAAAGACATTCAGCAGCAGCAGCAGGAGGACCAGGAACGGATCCATGTCCTGGAAAAGCACATGAGCGTCATGGAGCAGCAGCACAGGAGGCAGATGGAAGACTTGAAGAGAGATCTGGCCCGCTCACAGAGTTGCTGTAGCAGCATTACGGACCTGGAAAGGAGGGTCAGTGCCAATGAAAAGAAGTTGAGTTCTAATGTAGAGCTTTATGACATCCTACAAGGCCAAATTCACAAGGAACTGACAGGAAATAGAAGGCATGATAAAGGATTAAATGAGAAACTAAGAACTCGCCTCAGGGATTTGGAGCGGCGTCTGAACGGAACTGTGAGGAAAGCGGAGCAGAAATGCTTCCACACTGAAACAAGCATGAAGGAGCTATTGCAGAGAGAAATTAGCCAGATACGCAACTCTGTTCGTGGTCAAAATGATGTTCTCGGAAATAGGATTTTGAACATTGAGCAAGAAATGAGAAATCTAAGGGATCCTGTTTATGACCATAGGGATCGCATAACTCGGGTAGAAAACACTACGTTGTTGCTTGACGACAAGTTAAAGTCAGTAGTTGCTTCATGTGCAGAGACATGTGCCCCGCAAGAATATGAGAGTAAGACTGAAGATACTATAAAAACCTTGCAGTGGACAGTCATTGAAAACAAGGAAGACATCCAAAGATTTGACACCAGGTTGAAGGATCTCTCAGTATCAGGAGACTCATTAAAGGACAGCATTTCAGACTTAAGCCACAACGTTAAAAAAATCAATGTTTTAATGGGTGAGAATGGCGAAAATTTCAACAAGATTGTTACTGAAGTGGAAGTGTTTGGGAATAGCTGTGGCGATTGCAGCTCTGGGTTCAGTGACATAGCAGATGATCTCAACATCTTGAGAAACGTGATTAATAGTTCCTTTGAGAGATGTCAAGCTGAAATCACCAAGCTGCAGAGGAAAGTCAGTTCGGATGAAAGCGCATGCTCACAGGTATGTTCCAATCTGCAAGAGGAAGTGGGAAGCCTCAAGGAGGAAGTGGAGCAATGCCAGCGACAAAGCCAGATTAGCATGAGTGAATACCAGAAACACACCAATGCTCAGAATGTAATAACCAGTACACTGGGTAGGGAACTCAAGTCCATAGAAGGTGAGCTCTCAGGAGTTAAACTGAGGTTCACTTCCATTAATGGCACCCTGAATGAGCTTGGTCACACCATTCAGAGACATGGGAGTAATATAAATAGACTGGATATTTCAAAAGATAAGATCTTCTCAGACATAAATAAGATACAAGAGAAACTTAATGAGCACAGTGAGGACAGTCAGAAACATTTCAATGACATTGACGAGGACATGCAGGAACTCAGTACCAGGATGCTGGAAGAAATGGGTGAATGCAAACGTGTGGAGGAGGGGATCGAGAAGAGGCTTTTAAAAATGGAAAATGTCTGCGGCAGACTGGACTCACTTTCAGTGAACCTGCACCAGGTCAAGGATATACTAAACAGACACGTGTCTAGACTCTGGACATGTGTTAATGTACTAAATACGACCGTCACTACTCAGGGAGAGGCCATAGACAGCATTACATACATTCATTTGGATAATATCCATACCAAGATGAACCATCTTAACTCGTCACTACTGAACATCATTGAAGAATTCCAGACCTTCAGAGTGCAGGACTTTGTTGGTGAGTTTTCAGTAATCCTGAAAATTTGAATACATTTTCTGTCATCATATATATACATTGCTACAAAGTGCAAACCATGTGTTTTATGCCAAAATGTACACCAGACCAGTGGCTCATAAACTTTTTCTGCAGTGTCCCCATTTTGTAGATACAGTGAAACCTTGAGCCATCACTCGGTCAATTTTTATGCTTTCTGATGTGACCCAAACTCCAAACGGAATTTATATTAAACAGTGCAATTCGAACAGAACTGCAACTTCTTTTTGAGTAAACCAACATGTGGAAATCACATTTGCAGTGGAATTATTACAAGTGACATGCATTATGTATGTTAAATTTTATATCTTCTCAAACATGCCTCATTCTTTTATCTAGCTGCACCCCCTATTTTGGGAACCACTGCACTAGATAGACACATACACCAGACAACCCCTTTTAGGCGGGTTTCATTTGTTCATACGTTCCATGAACCTGGTAATCATGTGCATGTAGTGTATATTACACCAATGCCTTAATTTTCTTAAAATATAATCTGAAATAATCTGACCTAGCATTCAGATTAGAAATTGTAGGAAGATAATGTAGGAAGTGACAATGACTATATCTGGGAAGAAAATTATTTATTTGGGTAATTTGATCTGTCTTTTATATTATTTAGACAGTGCAAAATCCAGCAGGTTTTATATATCCAGTAGGTAAGTATAAGCAGTTTAGAAAGCCCAACCCAATTGAGCTTTAATTTTTGAATTTCAGGATAATATCTTATCTTGATCCTGACTAATTCAGTTAAGGAGAAAACAATGGCCTGGGCTAAATAAAATATAATGTTCACCATATATGTAATCATCAGTCAGTGAGATAACTGGTACAGTTTACTTTATAGAACAAAAGAGTTTTCTTCTCATTCTTATGTAGACAGGTGAAAAGTCCAACTCCTTTCATTCACCACCACTTTACCATCAAACTATGCGCTAATGATTAGCTAGTTTGTTTCAAGAGAATTAGAGTGGGTAATTTTACATAACATTTATTGTATAACCAGCAAATACACTAGAAACCTACCCACATAATTGGTTCTCATTATTGTGAATCAATATCATTATTATTTTTTTTAAGTTGGTCTGCAAAACCTTCTACTGAGTTGATATAAGCTGTATAAAATATTCAGCTTTTATAAAAAAATAAAAAAATAAAAAAAAACCCCGTTACCTTAACCTTGGTTATTTTGATGTTGTCCTTTAAACTTACCATTATGGAGATTTGTGATGAAACATTTCTAAATGTATGCTTTGAATGCTAGGACCTGCTGGACCACAGGGAGAAAGGGGCTATCAAGGATTACCAGGACCAGTGGGACCACCTGGCAGAGAAGGCCCACAAGGAATGCCTGGAAAGGAGGGACCAATGGGGCCTCCAGGTTAAAGATCTGCTCTCTTAATCAGGTTTATTTTATTCAGTTTTTTACTGATGAGGAATGAGGATGTGTAATTAACTGCTCTGGTATTGCTTGTAGGTCTCAGAGGTGAAGTAGGTAAGTATTGAAGCCCCTGTGCTACAGTCAGTATGCAGATCACACACACACACACACACACACACACACACACAAACACACACACACACACATGCAGTGCTTGAAGTACAGACATTACATTCTGCAAACGTTGCACAAAGTGGATGTTGTCTAGACATTACCTTAGCCTCATAGACTTTTTATGCTGCTGAAATATAAAGGGTATTTTCATAAGAAAACTGTGCTAATGGTACCTAAATGCATCAGAGATTGTAAACACAAGTGGAACACTACCATCTACACTAGGGGTGCGAAAAAAATTCCTGATTCCGCAATTCCTAGTCCTGGCGATTCTGAATCGATTCAAAATGCCCCAAAATCGATTTTAAAATGCGTTTAACTTTGATTTTTTTTTCCGCTCCTACTCCCGAGCGTACTGCATATCACATTACGTATCCACTCGGCCACCATACAGCAAGCTTGTTAGCCAGCTCCCGTTTTCTGAATGGAGTCCACTAGCATGGAGCAGGAAGCATGGAGCAGGGGAAGAGCGTGATTCGACCCGCCCCATCGTCGTTAAAAGCCAGTGTTTGGGCACACTTTGGATTCTACAATGTCACGGGGAAGAGAGAGCTTGACATGAGCACAGTTGTTAGTGAAATATGGTTAAAAAGACTGTAAAGTCTGTATTTTATTTTTAAGGTTAAGTTTTGAAGATTTGCTAAATATTAATGCACTATGACTGTAAAGTCTGTATTTTATTTTTGGTTAAAGGCTAATGCACTATGGTAGACTTTTGTATTGATATAATTTGAATTATTTGTTCATTGATAGATTTTTTTTATTTTAGAAAAAGCCAGGCAGCTAAGCTAACCTAATACTGGTAATTTTACTTACAGAACTTTATGCACAGTCTTATTTTTTGTATAAATATAAAATGATCCAAATAGATTTTATACAGGAAGGAACCTAAAAGTATTGTTTTAAATAAATGTTCTATTTGTTTACATTGTCGTTTCATCTTGTCAATCA
>JAVSBV010167839.1:0-14059 GCA_033117975.1 Parotocinclus spilosoma | reverse complement strand
TGTGTGTGTGTGTGTGTGTGTGTGTGTGTGTGTGTGTGTGTGTGTATGTGTGTGTGTGTGTGTGTGTGTGTGTGTGTCCTGTGATTGTTTTTTTGCCCTGTCCAGGGTTGATTTCCATCTTGAGAATTGTGCTGCCCTAAACTGGATTAGGTGGCTATGGAAAATGAATGAATTATATAAAATATTACTAGAGTATGTTTTTAACCATCAAACTGTTAAAATCCCTAAAGGTCAGTGGTTTCTGTTTTTTACTGCCAACACGGCATTGCGCATGGTGGTTTTAGGCTTGTGTGTAGCTTATCAGCAATGAAAGCCCAACCCATGACTCCCTTGACAAATAGTTCTGATGTTGCTTTCACAGACATACTGCAATTTGGTCCACATTAATTGCTTCAGTACTCAGCGAGCAGGCAGTTTATGTGAGCTTGTGTGATTGTTGTCCCAGGACATTTCCACTTTACAATAACAACATTTATAGTTGACCAGGCACCTATAACAAGACTAACAAACTTGTTACAAAGGCAGCATCCTATGCCAGTGCTTTTGTTCAGTTCACTGAGCTGATCTGTACATCTACTGTTCTATTGCCAGTGTTTGTCTGTGGATATTGCATGACTGTACACATGATGTTTATGCACTTGTTGTGCAAAAGTGGAGTAGCTTAAAAAAGCCAACTGGTATCCTTGACATGGTCAGCAACAATACTCGGGTAGGCTGTGGTGTGTAAAAGCTGCTCATCTGGCATTTTGGTGTCCAAAGTTTGCCAAGAAAATGTCCCCCACACCTTTTCACCACCAATAACAGCCTGAACTGCTGATACACAGCAGGATGAATCCATGTTTTTGTGTTGTTTTATGGCAAAAACTGCATCCAAGGTTATCTGGTAAGTTAGCTAAAAGGAATCCTGTGTGTCTTCAGCTGCTGTAGCACATCTGCTTTCAGGTTTGATGTGTTGTCCATACAGAGTTACTCTTTTGCATGCCTTTTCTTTTTTTTCCTTCATTGGTTGTTACAAGTGCTTATTTTAGTTACTTTGCCTTTCTATCATCTTGAACCAGTCTGGCTATCCTTTAATCATTTGATGTCTGGCATCAACCAGGTATTTTTGGAACTGAACTGCCACTCACTGGGTCTTTTCTTGGCTTGTAACCAAACTACCATACCATTAACCAACCATTCAAAGTCATTAAAATTGCCTTCCTTCTCCATCTTGATCATGTCTACATGCCTAAATCCAATGTGTTGCTGCCATGTCATTGGCTGATTAGGTATTTGTTTTAACAGGTGGACAGGTGTACCTGTTAAATTGGGCAGTGAGTGTATGTAATATATTTCCATTATTTTTATTGTTGTAAGTGTATGTTATGGTACTATATTATTATATTGTTATGTACTATACAGTTATTAAAATCCTACCGTACTAACAAAACAAAAAAAAACAGACCAGCATGATGCTGGACTTAGTAATGACCAGCATTTGTTTTGAACATGTTTTTTGCTGGGGATGCTGGTCTTTAACTGGGGATGCTGTTCTTTGCTGGGGATACTGGTGCCCAGCACATCCTAGCCTTTACTGGGTGTGCTGGTGATCAGTATATGCTGGTCTTTGGATGGTGGTGACCAGCACATACTGGTATTTTCTGAGTATGCTTATAACTAACACATGCTGGTTGAACAACAAAACCAGCAAGATCATACTTTGCAACCAGCTTTGCCAGCAAGGTTATGTGGGTCAACCAGCGAAACCAACACCACACCAGCTTGGTCAATGCTTCTTGTTTTTTTGTTTTTTTAGCAGGGTACTCCGTAACTGGCTACAGCATAAAGCACTATCATGTTGTGTATTGGATTAGTACCTGCTCATTAACCATACATTTTTTATATATGCAAACATTATAAACCACAAACAGCCTGATATTAGTAATTTTAATGGCTTTGGAAATGTAGGAAAAGAAATAATTTTGCTGGATGCATCTTAAAACAGCTTTTAAAAGGTAGGAAACTGATGATCTGTGTTCCCTCTGAATTCTGGGCTCAACTCGGAACGCAACTGTGTGACGTACTAGTCCCATGTCCAGTGTGGGCATTCTTTATTTATACGTTTAAAAGAAATGTGCATGAATGCTTTAGCTCACCAATTTTTTTTTTACACAGTAAAGTCATTTGTTAGAGTTCTGGCATGCCAGGGCTTTTAAAAGACACAACACAGTGATCTAGTAAATATTTTCACTTTAGGAAACAATGTTAATGTGTGATTTAGGCGATCAGGAAGAAGGAGCAATTGTGCTTACATATACCCCAAATATTAGCTCTCAAGTCAAACATGTATTACTTAGTACATTTCTATTTATATCCCAGTTATAAATAGAACTGTATTTTTATTACATTAAGAGCAGACAGAGGGAAAAGCAAAGCAGCAACAGAAATATGAAATTATAATATCCTCACAGTGACTGAAATGTATAGATATCCTTCAGTCTCAACAGAGGAACAGGAAAGCTGTGCTTGTGCCCCTAAATTGCTATTAAGCAACAGGATGCTTGGAAAATGTGAATACTTTCATGCATAATTTAGTGTTGAATAGATCAACATTTCAGTCTTCTCCAGATGAAATGCCATGAATTACATATTAATTAAAATCTACCTGACGCATCCTTCTACATCTGCATCTAAAGGATGATGGGAAGTATTTTCTTGTTTGAAGGAAATGATTCGCTCAAAACACGCTAAATCATGTTAGGCAGTGAATGTTAGACACATATCATCTAGCACGCTCTCGCAGCTCAAGCATCCCGGGTTTAATCCTGGCCTTGGACTCCACCTCTCCATGTCTTCTCCAGGTCCACATGGTCTTCTGGTTCTTCCGAAGACATGCACTGGGTTAATTGATTATGCTAAACTATCCTGATCGGAGTATGTATGACTAATTTCATTTTAACCTTGTTTAGTGATGTAACCCTGTCTTGAAATAGCCATTAATTCTTAGACCTATGTTAAATAAAACAAGCATGCATGTTTTGCTAAATCATTGATTATATACAATATCTGTATTTTGCTCAGAACAGACTAGTGACATATTGCGTCTGTTTAATTTGTTGAAGACCTATCACAATGAGTACCTGAATAATCACAGTAAGCTATTTTAGTCCATGTGGTCCATTAGAGGTGGACAATTGATACCTAATGCACCTACTCACCTTGCACTTTCTGACACTGTCCAATTTTGCTTTGGTAGACAAGAAACTAGGGATAAATTCACTCCATATTTGCCCTGTTTGCTTTTCGGTGAGTGTTATTAAAAAGCACATCTTACACAGTGCACGCCTCCGTCCTCCCAGGCTCTTCACCGAGCCTTTCGTTAAGGACATGTCACTCTGCTCTGGAATAGTGCAGCTGCCAACAAGAAGTGACAGGCCAGCCAGACGACGCGGCCGTCTGTAGAACTTGTGTATGTGTAGCGTGGCAGCCTCCCTCACCCCGCCTGCTCTTTTGGCCCCTCCGGCTGCTGCCTTCATCGCTAAAGCAGAATGATTTCAAGCAGCCAAGCCATTTATTTTAGCCACATACTGTCTGGCAGACTGGGGATTTGAATGGGGGGGGGGGGGGGGGGGGGGGGGGGGGGGTTAGAGATGGCTGGAGAGGTTCATAGGCAGTCCATGACCCTCATATTCCTACAGCCATGCTCCATGAGCAGTCATTCAGCCCCGCAAGGTTACAATCTGTTTAGTACTGTATTTACACTAATATGCTGCTTTCAGTAAATTATGTGCAATAATAATAATCTTAATAATACATTAATAAAGCCAGATGTGAAATCGAATTTGTGTTTAACTGGAAGAATAAATAAGTCAATCTATTATAGTTTGATAAACTGATGGGGTTCCTCTCACTGGGTTATCTACATAAATGGGCTTTCGTTTCAAAGAGACTTTGAAATCTGTTGCGATGCAGCCCCCTGCTGGGCATGGCTACCACTACACCAGGTGCAACAAAGAAAACGAGTCGCCAAGTTCTTCAAAGTAGATTCACACTAACCATACCTGTATGTTCTATTAATTAAAAATAAAATGAATAAATGTTTTGTTCCTTAATCTTTATTTGACCAGAAATTCCCTATTCATATTTTGCAAAGCAGATATGATCAAGAGGCTAAACTTTCTCTTGCATTGTCATGAACCCCTGCATATGGTGTTATGAATCATGTGCACAGATAGACCTTACAATAAAACTGCTTGTGCCCTCAAGCTACGTGTTACAAAGTGTCCATATCACTGGCATGTATTTTATTTTATATGGCTTATGGCATGTTCAATGCGTCTTTCATCTAAGTTACACAATTATACAAAGCTGAAGGGCTAACATGGTAGCTTGGCAGAGACAGAATTTGAACCCTGATATATTTGTAACACTTGAACACCAAGGATGCTTAAGGATTACCGACTGTCACAGAACTCCTTCACAGTCACCTGACTTCAACTTCACTAAGCATTTATGGGGGCAATAGAAGGCAGAGAAAGCATTCAGTAACCTCAAGAGATGATTTTTGGAATATTAAGAAATCATGCTGAATTAATGTGGATCGAGAGATTTTGCCGTTCTTATGTATATTGGTGTTGCTGTTTTTTTACTTATTTACTTGTTTTTTACGTCCTTTAGGATTCAGCAAATTACAGCAATGTTCAGGAGCTGAAATACTTAGAAATGGTGTTATGTGAGGCCCTAAGGCTCTATCCTCCTGCGTTCAGGTATGACTATTTGACATTTTGTGTTTCTACAGTAATGTAAAACATTACAAATAGTAAAAATTACAAGGACGTAGATTTCACATTTGCATTGGGTTATTTTGTCGTTCTTCTGCTTTGCAGATTTGCTAGAGATATTGAGAATGATTGTATGATAAATGGACAGCTCCTGCCTAAAGGAGCTACTTTAGAGATTCCAGCAGGCTTCCTGCATTCCAATCCAGAACACTGGCCTGAGCCAGACAAATTCATGCCAGAAAGGTAAGGGTTCATATCCCGCAGACCTTCACTTCTTTGTTAGTGCTATTGCATGTTAACACTGCTGTCTGTCTTCCCACTGCATTAATGATAAATTCCAAAAATAAATGTGTCCACATGGTTCAACTGGACAGTGGCGTTGTAGCAGTTAAGGAGCTAGACTAGTGACCAATAGCTTCAGGGATGCCACAGCCAAACTGACATTGTTGGGCTATTGAGCAAGGCCCTTACATCACAATTGCTTGGACTGTACCTTTTACTTTATCTGCTAAATTGTGTGATTGTAAATTTATTTGATGAACCTGAGATGGAACTAATTTTATGACAAACTATTCACACAAAAAGAGCAGAAGAAAAAGAAACACAAAGGATTAAGGCTGCGATCCATTTTTATTGTGTCCTCATTTACTTCTCCTGTTTTGTACAATATTTAGGGAAGGAATATTAAATAATTTTGCGATAGAGCAGTAAGAAAATGTCCTAATTCCGAGTGACTTTCAATGGAACTTGATGTTAAAAATCCTGCTCAAGGTCCACACTGTGGCAGCTTGGCATAACTAGGATTTGATATTAAAACCTTCCATGTAGCAGACGTTAACCAATGACCAACTGAAGAATTGTGATAACAGTTGCCCTTGAACTCCTCATTGATGGCTCCATTTGTTCACAAAAGAGACCATATTTTAAGAGACCCATTTTCTACATATCAGGTTAAGATATTGTAATCTGCCCTGTAACTTTCGGAACTTTTAAACTTGAATGAATTTGGTTATTTTTATTACAATGTGGAATGTGCTGGCTGTTTTTGTTGCTGCATATCTCTCCTACTTTTTCAGGTTCAGCCCTGAAGCCAAGGCCAGCAGGCATCCCTTTGTGTATCTGCCGTTTGGAGCAGGGCCTCGCAGCTGTGTGGGCATGAGATTGGCCCAGCTGGAGATAAAGATGGCATTGGTCAACATCTTCAGAAGATTTAATGTGATAGCCTGTGAGGACACCAAGGTGTGTGCATCTTACAGTACTACCAAATGTTGGACAGTAGAGTTAAAGTTTGGGTGTCAATTCAGGTACAATTGCATGTCTAAATGCAAAGCTAGACAGGGACTAGACATCTCTTTATAACCTCTCATATAACCAGAGATATAACGAACACGAACACACACACACACACACAAACACAAACGCACCTACCTACCTGCTACTTGACAGCTTGACTTGACTTGACAGCTTCATCAGGATTCCAAGTTGACCCTTCTAAAGTCCAAATGTTCTTTATTGAAGGGTAGCAGTTAAGAAACCACTTTTTTGTAAGTGGAATATTGAGAAAATACTAAGATATGCGAAAGCTCACAAAGATTGGAATGAAGACCAATCCAAGTTTGACATTTTTATGTCCAAGCATCGACAAGACATTATATATGGTCATTATTTCATTACTAAAACAATATTTTAAATGGTGGCCTAAGACTTTTCTTTATTAACATTCATTTTCATGTTTTACAGGTTCCACTTGAGTTGAAGTCTCATAACACTCTGGGACCCAAGAACGGCATTTATGTTAAAATTAACCAGAGAGGGAGTTTTAATGATGTATCAGAGTAGACTAAACATGGTTTGATGATTTTAAATCATACTTTTAAAATTTGAGTAATTAATCATGAATTAAGATTTGCATATATTTAAACTGATTGACATATAATATGGAAAGTATATCAAACTAAAGTTCATCCACAGAGTTAAACAACTATTACCTATCAGTGTTGCAGGTTATTTTGATTGATTATCAATATATTTTAATAGTAAATTAGCAACCTGGTTACATAAATTAATGATATATTTTGAAGAATTGAGACTGTTCTTGTTACTGTAACAGCAATAAAACATATGGATGATGGTTTGGGCATACGATAACGGCATAAACTCCATGGAAGCACCCACAGACTACAACAAATGCCTTCTATAAATGTTTAATGTAAATTTTCTGTTGTAAATTACTGCACATATGCATATTCACTTCAGGAACTATTGGCAAAAATATGTTAGTATAATAAGCACAACACAAAGATTCTATGTTTGAGCACTGAGAACAGATTATATGAGACAACAACTACACAACCTAGATAAAATTAAAAATTGGAATTAATTCAATACAAATTTATCAAACTGTAGTCAAAGGTTACAACAACAACAACAACAACTGTCACATAAAAAGGTGCATTAATAGGGTACCAGTAATGGCTGTAATGAGGCTATAGTTGGAAAGAAAACTAATATATATTTTATCGTCTGACTATGTACATTACCACTGTATGTTTCTGCAGCTTAGGTGTATTCAATGACGTATTCAGGATAAATCTGGTGCTTCTCAAAGATCACAAAAATAGCAGGGTTCGCTTCATTATCCACACAGCTATCATAAAATCCTGACTCGAGTGCCTTCTTTGGAGGACGGAGGAAGCTGCTGGAACCTTTGGTAAATTCTCCGACAAGGAGAAGAGCAACAAATATCGTTTTAGAGCTTCCCTTGGATTTCGCGTATTTATCTGAGTACTTGGCATCTCTCGCAAAGTAGCTTCCTGTAAAGAAGAATTCAAAAACCCCATCGTATTAATGTAGACGCCATGTTAAACCGGATATGACCCAGATTAAGCATTTAAACACGTATTACCTTTGCCATAAAGTGATCCATGGACGCCGCAGATCCTCCAGTCAAAGTTCTGGTCACATATGGCTTCTGTCAGAGACTGATCGGTGCCATGGAACAACCGTCTCTCATCAACATCTTTTCCTCCATTTCTCTCCTTCATCTGCTCTTTTTGCCTGGAGAAAGCCAAACATATAATATTATTACCCTTATCGGTCTTTAAACCTTAAACACTGTAATGAAACTTGAATGCATCAATATATTGTTTACTCTGTTGTTAAGTTACAAAGAATATATAATGCACTGCTCACAAAAATTAGGGGATATTTAAAAAAATATGCGAGAATCTCACAAGAACTGCTGGACAATCTGATCCTGTCCATGCCCCATCACTGTCGGTGTGTCGGTAACCATAAACTCTACTGAACAGTTAATGTGTGCTACTCTCATCCAGTTTGACCTGCTTCTGTTCACCTACATGAATATGTCACTTGCTACTAATATAATCATAAATTAAATTAAGTTTAAGTTTAAGCATAAGTTCAATTAATCATAAATCATAATACTAAAACTAATCATAAATTCTCCCGGGGATCCCAAAAATCCTCCCATAAATCGCTGACCCGCTTTTGCAGTGGCTAAGTGGCGATTTGTGGCTTCTTTTTTTTTTGTAGTAAATGGAAATGTTAGATAAAGACCTGTAGGTGGCAGTAGAGGGCTGGGGAGAAACTCAGGAGTTTTTGTGTAGTGATGCCAGAGACGAAGAGTTTCTTCACGGATATTACATACTGTACACTTTATTTGGTCTGATGAAACGAAATTTTGGTCCAAATAAGCAAATAACCATTAACCGGTGGTCCAATTAACCGGAATTGACTGTATATTATATAATAATATTATTTAACATCACCACAGCTTCAGTGGCTATTCTTGACAGTAGCGAGATTATAATCAATACTAGTCACACATTCATATTTGATTTGAATGTATTATGACCAGCTAACCCATGACTTTGGATAGTGGGAGTAACCCAGAGTAAGTGCCTGCACACATGGGACAAACTCCCTACAGACAGGGGCCAGTGTTGGGATTGAACGGGGAATCTTGATGAAGATGTGAAGAAACCATGCTAACCATTTGTGCCACCAAGCTTGGGCACGCCTCCTGATTTAAATCATGAATAAAAAGTGGGCCCTTCTCACTAGGTCTTTCAAAGCACCTCTCTGAAGTATCATGAACTCCGTCATTATTTATTGCTTCATGCACCTCAGCTGAACCAGACTGAATTGTTACGAACAAACTGATGGGTTTTTTCCATCTTCCAAACACAAAATCAGCAAGACAACTGAAAGAGTCTTTTCTTTTAGTTCTTTCTGTATCCATTTGATTTAAAACATGCCAACAAAAATATACTTTACAAGATTTCTTTGACGCATTTCATAACTAAAACGCACCATTATATGTATATGTACACGACATTGCATAACACACCTGAAAACACAGTAAGTCAGCCTGTTGCTGAGAAAACAGTAGCATTTTTACAATGATTTTTTTTGTGCAGAAGTATTTGGTTGTATATTGTAAATGTTAAAATTGTGCCAGTGTTGAGTTAACAGTAGTTGCTGATTGTAGATGCACTTACCACTGGTAGACCTTCCAGAGCGAAGGGTTTTGCACTCTTTTGATGGTGTGAATGACGCTTTTGGGCATTGTGCGTTGAAACAGTGTGAGCACTGTTTTGTATTCCTCTATGGAGCTTGACAGAGGTATAAGCTAAAAGGACAGGCTTTGTTAATAAACTGCTCACTGTTGTGTATAAACCTTTAAAAAAGGCTCACCGTTCACAAAAATGATGCTGCACACAATAGAAGTGTGTACAGTAGATGTGTACAGCATGTCTCTAAACTAAATAGGTACACATATGATGGGTGAACAGTGTTTCTGTAAAGTAGATATCTGTGCTAAAGATGTAATGTGTGTAAAGCAGGTGTACAGTCGTGGTTTGACAATGGCACAATTTTGGAATCATCTAATCATTAAAAACTTCAAGGAAAGTGGTTGAAATATAGTGAAGAATATTTCAGGGTGCCCAGGAAAGTCAAGCAAGTGTCGGCACCGTCTCCTAATGAGGATGCAGCTACGAGATCAGGTTGACACCAGTGCAGAGTTTGCTCAGGAATTGCAGAGGGCAGTTGCGAGTGCATCTGAATGCATTTGGTGTCAAGAAGGGCAGCAAAGAAGTCACTTCTCAGACTGACATTCTCTGGAAAGTAAAGGGATTTTAGACTGCAGAGGACTGGGGTAAAGCTATTTTTTCTTAATAAGCCTCCTTCAGACTGTTTGGGGCATCTGAAAAAATTATTGTCTGGAGAAGAAAAGGTGAGTGCTACTTCCGAGTCCCGTGTCATGCCAATAGTGAAGCATCCTGAGTGGGTGGGGTTGGTTTTCATCCAGTATATGAGTATACAGTAGATACACTATATTGCCAAAAGTATTTGCTAAGCTCACATGAGCTTAATGACATCCCATTCCTAATCAATAGCGTTCAACATGACGTTGGTCCACGCTTTGCAGCTAGAACAGCTTCAACTTTTCTCGGAAGGCTGTCCACAAGGTTTAGGAGTGTGTTTATGGGGATTTTTGACCATTCTTCCAGAAGCACATTTATGAGGTCACATACTAATGTTGAACAAGAAGGCCTGGCTCTCAGTCTCCGCTCTAATTTATCCCAAAGGTGTTCTATCAGGTTGAAGTCAGGCCAGTCAAGTTCATCCACTTCAGACTCTGCCATCCATGTTTTTTATGGACCGTGCTTTGTGTGGAAGGGGCCAGCATCAAACTGTTCCCACAAAGTTGATAGTATGGAATTGTCCAAAATGTCTTAGTATGCTAAAGCATTCAGAGTTCCTCCTCCTCCACCAAACTTTACACTTGGTAGTCAGACAAGTAACGTTCTCCTGGCTTCTCCACCAAACCCAGACTTCAGGAAAAAATCATTAGGATCCAGATGGAATCCATCAGATTGCCAGATGAAGAAGCGTGATTCGTCACTCCAGAGAACACACTTTCACTGCTCTCATGTCCAGTGGCGGCATGCTTTACACCACTACATCCGACGCTTTGAATTGCACTTGGTGATGCATGGCTTGGATGCAGATGCTCGACCATGGAAACCCATCCATAAAGCTCTCTGTGCACTGTGTTTGAGCTAATCTGAAGTTTGGAGGTCTGTAGTGATTGACTCTGCAAAAACAAAAAGTTGATTCGCTCTGCAAAATCCCCCCCCACCCCACCCCCCTCCCCCTCCTGTCAGTTTACATGGCCTACCACTTCGTGGCTGCATTGCTGTCGTTCCCAGACACTTTCATTTTCTTATAACACAGCTGACAGTTGACTGTGGAATATTTAGGAGCGAGGAAATTTCACGACTGGATTTGTTGCACAGGTGGTATCCTATCACAGTTCCACACTGGGGTTCACTGAGCTCCTGATAGCCACCCATTCTTTCACAAATGTTTGTAAAAACAGTCTGTTGCTTAATTTAATACACCTGTGGCCATGGAAGTGATTGGAACACCTGATTCAGAAAATTGGAATGAGTCAGGAAATACTTTTGGCAATATAGTGTATGTACATTACGCGTGTACAGTAGTATAGTATATAGCAGACATATACAATAGATATTAGCATTGCAAAGGTTTGTTTAGTAGACGTCTGTAGAGTAAATTCATCTACTATAGATGAGCATGCACAGATGAGTATATAGTAGATGTGTGTACCGTGTAAGAATAGCTGTGCAGGGATCCCTTATCCCAGTGAGGAGGAATGACCATCGAGCTACCGGGGCTTTCTGGAACATCACTAAAAGACCAATAGTTTCATATTAGCATCATATAAATATTGCATTATTGTTGTAATATAAACTTAAACATTGTAATGACTGTTGTTGTACATTGTAATGATTTATCATTATTAACCTTAACTATTTAATAAAATAATAACCTTAAGAAAGAGTCATAAGCTAATGTTATGAGTCACCTGATTTAAGTTACTCTACCTGCCCTGTTGGTACACACTTTTCACTATTCCAGTCAGTTATCACATTCCCTTTACTCTGTTATCTAATGGTTAGGACCCACATGTCAGATACTATTTTGGCAGTGGATCATTCTCAGCACTGCAGTGACACTAATGTGCTGGTGGTGTGTTAGTCTGTTTTGTACTGATATAAACGAATCAGACACAGCAGTGCTGCTGGAGTTCACTGCTGGATTGAAAAAAAGTCCACTGGCCAAATATGTCCAGCCACCAGCATCCTGAACATTGAGCTAATAAACATAACAATAAAAGAGATACAATACTATGTTATCATACGATATTACCGTAATTATACCACACCCAGTGACATTACCTTTTGGATTTACCCTTAACATCCTGAGCTGAAAGGAATCGTGGCCTCCTTCGAACTTCTCGTTTTGTTGTGTACTTTAGGTTTTTCTGGGACATATCTGAAATGAAAATGCCAACATGAAATAATTTTACAAAACGCATCTCAAAGCAGATAAGTCAGTGGTTTGGACATTACCTTTGAGATTGAGTGTATACAAATTAGTTCCAATTGCGAATTGGACTGCTGTTTCTTCAGCAAGGTATACATTCTCCAAGGTTTTTGAAGTGATCGTAGACAAAAGATTTGCATCCTCCTACAGAAACCAATTCAAGCATTATCTGAAGTTTCTCTACTTAAGAATTAAATTGCCCTTACATACACATTCATGAAAACTACAAGTAAACCAAATGGTGCATTTCAGCAATTTCTGTGGACGTTCAATAATATTATGAATTCCAAAATCCATAAAATTCGAAATGTTGCTGAATGATTAAGAATAGCTGTTGAAGACTGGTTCCCAGCAATTTGAAAAGCAACCCAGAAACTGTACTTTTACCTATGATCATATACTTTATTGACAGCTGACAAATTTTACATAATCATTGACCTACAAATCGCTGGCCATACATTTAATGGACATCTTCGGATGTTTGTATTATTACAGAATTAATATTGGATGTTGAACTTGATAATGAAAGTTACTGACCCCCTGACCATATTCAATCCATTTTCCTTGGTCATTCTTCCAGTACCAGAGCCACTCAGTAGTCAGGATGAAGTGAGGGGGTTTGGTAACCGAGGACACTGTGGACAGCCGCCGTACCGATGTCCCTCCACAGGTCATTGAGGTAAAGTCCACAGGCAGAAGTCCAAAGCTGCATTCAGGTACACAATATGTGTAAATCGCAGTAATGCCTGAAATTGTGTGAACTCTATAGAATTGTACATATTTCTGCATTAATATGACCAAAAACATCAGATTTTCCCAGTCACAAAGTAAATAAAGAGCAATTAAAGTAATCAGACAAAAATATTATACTTGTTCATCTACTTTTTGAGGAACATTACTACATATCCAGGGGGTAGCATCGTTATCTCACAGCAAGAGGGTCCTGGAAAAAGACTGGAAGAGTATGTGGACCCCTAGTATTCAGATGGGACAACAATCAGGTGTGAGAGGGCTATCTTTTATTTTTAAAGAATAATGATGTCTTAAAGACTAAACTTCAAAACATTTGTGGAAGTGCATCATAACACAAACAAATGTGATTTCTGAATACGGTACTTCTGAAAAAGCTCATCAGCTCAGTTAAGCAAATGAAACAAAAATACACCTACTGACCAATTATTTACATAAAATCATCTGATATTACACATCTGTGATTGGCAAATGTATTTAAACCTTTTTTAATAAGCACCTTTTGTCATTAGCTGGATTGCAGTAAGCCTTTTCAACATCCTCTTGATTCAGCAAATCTCTCCAAGTTACACCATCTTTATCCAAAATCTCCCATTTATAAGGCAGGTCATGATGAATACGGACACATTTCTCTAAAAGAAAGAGCTTTTATATATAGTCACATGTAGACTACATTCTCAAATAATACAAGTCAGATGTAGTGGATACAGTTCTTATTTTACCTCAAGTATAAGTTTAAGTATCCTTCAAAAGAAGTATACTTTCTATAAAAAAAAAAGTCTGGATGTGAAGTAATACTTGGCCTGTGAGTACAGTTTTATCAATATTTAGTTTAATGATGTACCTTTGAAACTGCATCCATTGCGGACAAAGTACAGGCAGATTTCGTTGCGGTCTGTCTCACTCACTGAGTTGCTGGAGTGCTGTCGGACTGCACAGGAAGAGTTATGTAAAGGAAGGAATACTTTTATTTCACTATAATTCAGGTTTCACTCCTATAGCACTAGCTTTTGAGAAATAATGGTTACATGGCAGTGGTGGATGCTGGTCTTTCAAGGAGGGGAAGCTCAATTTCGGCCTACATCATAAAATGTGTCGGTTTATTTATA
>JAVSBV010167821.1:0-14060 GCA_033117975.1 Parotocinclus spilosoma | reverse complement strand
GATTCCACATAGTCCTTGATTTTTTTCCCCTCCCTCCTCAGTAGATTCTTAAGTAGTGACATCCAAGAAACAAGCAATAGAAAACGTCTGGCCTTAATTACTGACTCGCTGCTTATTCAGCGAATATGGAAAACTGTATATAGTATATTAGGGGTGGGAATCTCTAGGCACCTCACGATTCGATTACGATTCAGAGGGCAACGATTATCGATGCATCCCGATTCGTTTTGCTTCTATACAGAGTTTTTTTTTTGATTTTCTTTACCATGTGACTACTTGAAACTAATCTATGGCGTCAAAATAGGTCCTAAAGTTTTAAGAACCAAAAAACGGAATCTGTAACCAAAAAATTACATTTTGTGATTAAACCGGTTTGTAAACAGAATTTTTCTGTTTGTAATCATCTGTTTTGAGTTTAATATTCTTGAAGTATCCGTTTTCGCTTTCTTTGCGTCTTTTCTCTGTTGCGCATCTCCCAGTCTCGCTTTCGCTTCAAAAAGTTTCTCGCTTTTGACTTTTGGAACCCGATATGACGATGGGGCGGGGGGAAATCTAGGCAATCATTGGCTGCTGGAGTTAAGCCTCGCCCATCAGATTATCGATTATTGTCATTTGTTAAACGATTCAGAATCGTTAACGTCCGAATCGCGATGCATCTAAAAATCTAAATTTTCCCCCTCCCCTATATATGATATTATATATGATTAGCTGAAAAATGTACATGGTAAGAGCTATGTGCAAAGTAGACACGAAGGTACAGATTCAGATTCTGTCTGTGTTCAAGCTCAAGCCGATTGATTGAAGCAGTCCGTGCAGATGTTCTAAAGAATAAAACAAACAACACGGCTATAAGGTCAAAGTCAAATTTATTTATGTAGTGCTTTTTACAACTAATTATTGTTAATAATATAAAATCTGGGGCACGGAAGAACTAAAAAAAAAATTTTACAAGGAAGAAACATTTGGAGAACCAAGACTCGTACTGACCCGACATCCTTTGGCAGCCAGGAGGATAAAATGACTATCATATTTAATCATAAATGTATTATTTGTGATAAATTTTTTTTTATGTATTTCTTATTTTTGCTATTTTTATTTCATACTATTAATATTTGGAATCGGGCAGCGCGGTGGTTCGGTGGGTAGCACCAAAACCTCACAACAAGAGGGTCCCGGGTTCAATCCCAGGGCGGAGCAACCTGGGTTCTGTGTGGAGTCTGCCCTCCCTGTGTGTGCGTGGGTTTACTCCGGGTACTCCGGTTTTCTCCCACAGTCCAAAGACATGTGTGTTAGGTAAATTGGTGTCTCTAAATTGTCATTGTGTATGTATGACTGGTCTTGGAATGAACTTGTATATGGAAATAAGCTTGTGCGTGTCGCTGGATGGCCACTGATGCCGATAAGCGACGTTAAAGAAACCAAATAAAAAATAATATTTGGAATCAGCACCATTCATTTGGGTTAGATGGACAAAAATAATTTGAGAGAAATGACTGGGGTTTGGATTGGTAATGTCTTCTGATGTGGTCTGGAAACACAGCATGAGTTGAGCTGGAACTGGTACTGGAAGGACGTCTTATTGTGAAGACTGGGACAGTGACCCTAAGAAGAGCTCAGAGAGAAAACAGAATATGTCGTTTGTTGTTGTTAAGAATGCAGAGTCTATTATGAGAACACATTTGCATCAGTAGTAACACGTTTAGCAGGAAACTCAGGCAGCAGTGACTTGCTCTTTATAGACTTTTTTGGCACAAATATGAACAAGCAAACAGATTAATGATGATGAAACACTATTAATAATAGATATTGTTAATCATACGGGTTAGATTTTCCCTTGAATAGTACAGAGTCATGTTTGCATCGAATGCTATATCTGTTTGAAATCACAGAGCTGATCAGAAATGCAGTCCACAGGACGACTTTTTTCCTGACTGGAGGTCTGGCTCGCAACGCAAAAGAGCTGCTGCTATGGTAATTTTCTATGGTAGTTTTAGGTAGTTTTATGCAGATGAGGAAACTAAGTGCTCTGTTTTTTTTTCTTTTAGCCTGGGAGGATTCCCATGGTACCGCTGTCCATTCCTGAAAACGATAATGTGGATGACGCCTGCAAACCAGAGGCTTCCAGCTACAGCAGTGGTTTGTCTCGGTGAGAATCAGTTTGATTTGGTGAAAATTAGCTGCTGTGTTTTTAATTAAAAATTTTTTATTATCATTATTTTTTTTTAATGTGACACGTTTTTTTTCCCCCCCTTAGCTCAACATTTCGTCCCACTGGAAGTTCAACGTTCGCACTTTCTTCTACTAAGAAGAGCTCAGGAGACGGAGACTCGTCCAACCTGCTAAATCTGAAAGTTTGTAAACTTCTTCTGCTAATAAATACAAGGCATTTTAAGGCAGTAAAGTATTTAAGGTTGCCACGTAACAAAAGAGCTTTTATGGATGTATAGTCCTATATTGATAGATCTGCATTTCTGAAAATAGCAAATCGGAGCTCAAACATTTTATGTAAATGTATTGTTGTTTTTTTCAAATTCAATAACATTTGCATTCGTGTAGATTAAAAAATGTCAACATTGAATATAAAAATGTCAAATTTTGATAAGTATCGTGTGATATCTTTGATGAAACAAGCTAGGGGGGGCAGGTACGATGGTAAACGAGATTTTTTTTAATTATTAAAAAAGCAAAAGAAATGGCACCATTTTAAGAATGATTGGGAAGAAGAGGCACAATGTAAGGAGGCACTTCAGTACAAAAGCTTCCTCGCTAACTACCGACCCACAAACGGTGACCAGGGAAAAAGTCCACGATTTAAAGTGTGACATGAATTTTAAGCGATAATTTATAAATAAATAAATAAACATATTTACACAAATATCAGAGATGTAAGAACTGACCTGCTTAAATGTTGACAGATTGGGATTAACAGAAATAATGTTGCCTTTTTAAGTATATCCGTGTTTTCTTTCATGGTAAATAGTTAATGTTGATCAAACAGTCTTTTAAGAAATATTGATTATGATTGTTATGATTATTATTATTAAAATTATAGAGTGCCACTTTGTTATACAAAAAATTTGTATTAAACAAGTATATCCATTCGTAGCTACTTAGTAGCTTATCCAGAACGACTTACAACTGATACAGTCTTACAATCCAAGCAGGTGTGGGTTAAGGGCCTTGCTTAAGGACCCAACTGTGGCAGCTTGACAGAGGTGGGATTTGAACCCTGGACCAAACCCAGAGTCCAGAACCTTAACCGCTAGGCTACCGCAGTCCCACGACTCTTGGTTCCCAAAACATTGGTGTCCCCTGCCATATACATACAAGTCCTGTTTACAGTTGAGTAACTTGAGTTTTTCTTTGTAGCCACTTGTTAGTCCTGAACCTGGTCTCGGGGAAGACATAAGTGAAGTGGAATCCACCACGACATTTTTGCACAGACCAGACAAGAGAGGTATTGTTTATTTATTTATTTATTTATTTATTTTAAATACTGCATTCTGTTGTGACATGCTGCTTACTCTGTTGTCCAGACACCACTCAAGTTGTTAACCAGATAATGAGTTCCAATTCTCCCGACGCCTGCCACACGTACCTCACGAACCTGGAGAATAGCGGCGATCCTCGTACAGATGTAGTTTTTCTCTCCCGGTTGCTGGATTGCTACTCCAAAGTGTTCTCCAGATTTTCTCTTGCTCAGCATAGCAAACTGGAAAGCTACGCTCGGATGCTGATCAGATACGCTGAGCTGAAAGGGTGAGTACATGCAGCGTGGCTCATTGGATTGTTTCGTGCATACCTTACGTCTGATGATTGATGATGTCAATTAATGTGATCATTTACAGTCGATTGCTGAAGTGTTTTTAGTACTATTATTAATAGTGATCGGGAGGGTATTTAATATACACAAAAAAGTATGTAATTCACTGCTCACAAACATTAGGGGATACTTCAAAATGTAATCTCCCACAGTGAAATGCAGTCAACTCTGGTTAATAGGACCACCTGTTAATGGGACTAGCCATTTATGTGGACCAAATCCTAAAGTACAGAAACAAATCCTATTAAATACATGTAATGTTATTCGCTTATTTGGATCAAAATTCGGCTTAATCGGACCAAACAACGTGTACAGTATGTAATATCCGTGAAGAAACTCTTCGTCTCTGGCATCACTACCCAAAAAACTCCTGAGTTTCTCCCCAGCCTTCTACTGCCACCTACAGGTCGTTGCCTAACATTTCCATTTACTATAAAAAAAAGCCACAAGTCGCCACTTAGCCACAGCAAAAGCACATCAGATCACACTGGATAAGTCCTTCAAACGTTCTTTTCGCAAAAACTGTAAATGGGCTTAATGCTTAAATAGTTTTTAGAATGAAAATTTAGATGAATTTTTTTTAGACCAAGTTATGACTTTTTTTTAACTTCAGAAGATTTGCAGACCATCGTGGATTTGCTGTTTGGATGAAATGGATTCATTCAGTAGAACTTGCGGTGTTCAGCTGGGGCCGGTTCTGGTGTTTTTTTAAAGGTAAGATTTGTGAGGAACAAAATCTCAGAGTTCAGAGGGTGGGTGGTCAAGCCGGCGGGAGAGCGGGCGGACGTACGTACGGACAGACAGAGAAAGAAGACAGACAGATCCCTTTATTAATTCCAGGGACAAATTCAAGTATCACATCAGCACAATATAAAACAGGGCAGTAGAGGAAGAATAATGAGATGCACAGCAGCCGTATGGCACTGTAACATGAATGTTACTGAATCCGTTAGCACCAGCCTATAGTGATATATAATCAGCCTTTTATAAAGGTCTACGCCTGGGTTGAAAACTCCCCCATTCACGGACTAACACAAACGACACCTTTTTTTGAACAAGGTACTTGTTGTATTAAGCTCCGGCAGAGCTTAATAGTGAATTATTAATGGGGGACAAACAAATGCATGAATGAGTTCTGCAGTTGCAGCAGTGTAAAAGCTTTGTGGTGTTCTCTCCCTCAGCTCCAGCACAGTGACAGCATGGCAGCAAGCATTTTTAATATCCAGTCTTTACCAACTTGGTGCAGCATTTCTCACTGTATTAAAGTAATGAAAGTGAAACATTTCCACCGATTAGAACCCAGAGCACTGATATCCATGAGGACCACGAGCTCCAACCACAGGTTTTCCTCCAGCATTTAGTCTATTAAAGAAGAACCCTTCCAGGTCATAACACAAGAACCACCATGCTTCACAGTAGGTATGGTGGACTTTGTGGTGTTTGGATTTCACGAAACATAGTCCTTATATCTCAGTCCAAAAAGATACATTTTGGGTTCCACCTGGTCGTAAAACAGGAAGCACAAACGAGGCCCGGGGTGGCAGTATACAAAGCAGCTTTGCGTAAAGCTTGTGAGATCGTTGCCACAGGTTCGTGCGGCACAAGGCGTGTCCTGTGACTTTTGACTCACCCTGTTCATCCTTTTTAGTATGGTAGAAATAAAGTATAAATAAACGCAATTTAGGTACAGATAACGTTTTGCCACTCTGCCAACCTGAGATAGAATTCTCTCTTACTACAGGTATTTAAAAATTATAACAAGAAATAAAAAACGTTTTATATACATCCTATTCAGGTCTGAATAACAGAAAGGTAGTGAGAGACAGTTCGTTTTTTACGATTCAGCATGTCGTTTATTCAGTGCCAGCTCCTTGACCGGGTCTGTATGTGAAATCTTTGCTGAGATAATCAGGTCAAGACTGATCTGCAGGCTATTTAGGTTGGGAAACACCACAGAAACTGAGACTCATGACTCATCCGAGCATGAAAATCGACCGACAGGGAGACAGCAGAGCAGAAAATATTGGCAAACAAACAGAATCAAATGGAGGTCAGGCGCCGACTGTAGAGCACAGAGAAGAACCATATCATTGCTACAAACATGATCAAATTAGGTGAAGATTGGTTACCAGGGACTTTTAGTGCTGTAGTACTTCATTCTGGTCTCTAAGATGAAGCTGCCTGATGTTGGTACTGCACTCTGATTGGCAAACAGGGAAAAAATATTTTCGTTTAGGATCCAATCAATAAACTCGTGTCATTTGGAACGGACTGATGTTAATATTTTTAAGATTATTAACTTTACTTATTAAAGAAGGCCCTGCTCAAGGGTCCAACAGTGCAGTTTTATATCATTTACTACTTGGTATCGTTACATTATAGACAAGCCACTTATTTACACTTTCTATTGGACATTTACGTGATTTTTTTTCTTACATCTGAGTTCACGATTTGGGTCTTGGTGCATTTTCTTGTGCACTCAGATTAAACGGGCAGCGGGGTGCACCGTTCAGGATTACGTTTTATTTTAATAATCCTTTAAATCCGTGCCTGTAGGTTACTTGCATAATGGGTAAGTGGGTTGCATGGAGTGCTGAATCTGGGTCAACAATTGGACGAACAACAACGAGTTCAACAAATTCCTGTGAAATTGAGCGTGAGGCGACGCAAAGGGAATGACAACTCTCACAACACATACCAAAAAGCAAGCTGTTACAGTACCACGAGGAGGAACGCACAACCGACCGGGTGTAACCGTAACAATACCTGGTATAAGATAACGAAAAATGAATAAACATCTCAAATAAGGTGTCTGTTTATCAATCTCAAATGCAAGCAGCTGTTGAATAAACGTAGAGCGTAAAGGTTAATTAATGATTTTTCATTCGTATTTACTGAAGTAAAGGATACAGATATACCCTGCTTAATGACCGCAGTACGTCCTGTGAAACAGGTCGATTAGCATAAGGGACGTTACCGGACATGACTGTAGCCACGCAGTCGTTTCAGGATGCTGTAATGAAGCCAGAGATGGTGCTGAAAACACGAGTGATCGATTGAAACAACTGATGCAAAACAGTCAGGTAAACAGTTTATACTGTTACAGATTAGAGATATACAAGCAAAGGGTGGGGGGGGGGCAAACAAAGGAGTACTACTTACAATAGGACAGGTATATACACACAAACACCATTTATTGCTTGGTACAAATAAGTAGCGGAAAGTCGTCCACACAAATGAATGAGGTACACAAAAAAAGTCTCTAAGCACTAAGAGTCTCTAGTCCAAATGGGAGTCTCTCAGCATCCCGTCTCTGCTCATCAATAAGCAGCACTGATTGACTCTTTACAAACTGATTTTGGTGGCGATTCGAATTCGGATTTGTTTGAAAGTCAAGATTCAATCAGATCCTGAAGCCGGACCATTCACGTACAGGTTTTACCTATTATATAATATATAATATAATTCAAAGTCAGAATTTTTGTTCAAATTTGGTGGTATTGGAGCCATTTATGAAATCATTTGTAGATTGACCGGTACTTAAATACTGCACTCATTACAGAAAAGCTGCAAAATCTGAATGGAAGCCTAATTATTAATATTTGACCCTCAGTGGGTGAACAGGACATGGTTCTTGTATGCGCTGTATGGAACCGTAACCTGAACCGATCAAGAACAATGGTGCCACGACGCCTCCTAGTGATGTCTTAGGTGAAGTGCACCATGCTATCCTCACACTCCTTGGGCACAATCAGCTTGTATGCCTGGCAGGCCATTTTGTAGTTGCAGCCCTCGTTGTTGTCCCAGTACTCGTCACCGAGCACTTGGTAGCAGACAGCAAACTGCAGAGAGGCTCCGGGCTGCAGGATGAACGGCGGAACAGGCAAGCGAAAGCGAAACACATCTGAATCCACCTCGTCTGCTTTGGTACAAACCCAGCTCGCTTTGGAAACGGCACTGGTCTTCCAGTCCGTGAACGAGTACCGCAGGCTGACCCGCTTCTCAAACGCCAGGTTGAGGACCCGCACAGTACCGCTGATGCCAACGTCTGAGCAATGCACGTGCTCGAGGCAAACACGCCGCTGGCACAATCGCTGAAGGAAATCGGGCTGTGCGCCCATGTTCTCAGGAAAGAACGGCTGAAAGTAAGGCAAGGTCAGCTCCAGGTGCTTCCCACAGACAAGCTCGGAGCTGGCTAGCAACCTGCTGATGACATGCTCCGGCACCGCCGGGTCCTCGCTGGCCCTGAAGAACTTAACACGTTCCAACTCCAAGCCAAGAGAATCCACAAACCGGACCTGAGCGCTCCTGCGGGTCATCCGCTGATCTGAGGAAGGAAGAGAACGGGCTCTTCTCCTCATGATGGGCCTAGGTTCCGGCTCACAGAAGAAGCTCTGGCGGAGGAGAGTGTCTCTCGGAGAAGAAGGTCGAGGGCTAGGCGGTCGTATCGCCACTGACCTACGTGGAGGAGCAGGCTGAGGGTCGTAGATGTGTCGAAGGCGGATCGTCCTGGCGGGCTGTGATATTTCACCAATGAACTGAAGTCCTGGCACGTATTTTTCAGGAGTAGGGACGTCACTGGACAGTGACATTTTGGCTGCAGCTTGGGGACACGAGAAAGAATTCATTAGCACTGAAACCGAAACCAAAACCAAGAATGGTCATTTGTATGCCTAGGTTTCCTTTTCAGGGAACACGTTGCTAAAAGGTGTACAAAGTCTCGTAACTGCAAACATGCAAACTGTTAAAGGAATAATTTAGCATTGTTTATCAGATCTAACTCCGTCTGTAGTGGATAACCATTCATCTCCAGATACTTTGTAAAGCTGATACAGCAGGCGCCCCCTAGTGCTTTTTAGACACATAATTATAAATTTGGTCGGACCGTCTAAAAGCGTATTTTCCAAGTCCGCTTGAAACACGCAATTTTGGGCTTATTTTCCGTAAAGTCGCATACAAATATTGAGTGAATCTGTATTTTCTTACTTTGGCTTGTTCCCTGAATCTGACTCTTTGCTATACCTGTGTAATAATGCCAAACTGCTCCACCCAAATCAAAACTACTCCATCTTTAACATAGTCAGGAACTATGTGGACGAAATACAGAAAATATTAATAAGGCAAAAATAACCCATAAAGGTCGCCTTATTTAAAAATATACATATATATATATATATATTATTTTCTGAGCCAAGTCACATTTTCTTTTGGAATTGTTCACAACCTGGTTGCAATCTTTCTCTTTCTAGCCCTGGTTATTTCTCAGATCCGCCGGACCAATGGTTAAAATTCCAATAAATAAAAATAAAAATATTTTTAACCGTTTTCTTCTGTTCATTTAATTTTTTTCCAGATTCACTTTAATTTAATTGTAGGTTAAACAATTTTTATCCTAATTTTGATTTCTTTCTCCTTCCTTGTATTGATTCCACATAGTCCTCGAGAAATTGAAAAGTGCTGAAAAATAAAGATTTCTTTTTATTATTTTTCCCTACCTCCTCAGAAGATTCTTAAGTAGGGACATCCGAGGAACAAGCAATTAAAAAAGTCTGGCCTTATTGCTTTAAAACAGCAGTATTTAAAGAATCATCATGGGAATCCAAACCCTTTTCAGGAGTAGGTAAGAATGGATATCCCATGAACTACTCAAAACAAAGTCCACAGATTTTAAATCTGTATTCTACTCAATTTAAGAAATGCTATTCTATAAACTATTCTGTTTATTTGGCCCTGCAGACCTGCGACAATCTAAGCATCTAAACATTTTGCTTTTAGTTTATAAAGGGACTGTGGTAGCCTAGTGGTTAAGGTACTGGACTCTGGACCAGAAGGTCCAGGGTTTAAATCCCACATTTGCCAAGCTGCCACAGTTGGGTCCTTGAGCAAGGCCCTTAACCCACAATTGCTTGGATTATAAGACTGTATCAGTTGTAAGTCGCTCTGGATAAGGAAATGTAAATGTAAATAAAGTCCTACCTGATATCAGAACCCAGGCGTTGTTTGATGCCACATTTACAGCCCGCTGTGTTTTGCAACACGGCACCACCACCTCTGACATTTAGATCTCGCTAGGAGGTGTAGTTTTGACCTACTGCACGTATGGATTAAAATTAGCCCAAGATGCTGGTGACAAGAAAACGGCGTCACCGTCACTTCTATAAATAGCCAGCACAGGAGTCGACGTGACACCGACATAGCCCTGCAGCCCTCGTTGTCCCCTTTAAGCCGATCACCGGATTTAAACTACATTTCCCAGAAATCCAGGCGGCTCAACAGCGGCTCCTCCGGCGCTCGGGTAAACACGCTGTGGGGAGCCAGAACGGACGAGCTTCGGCTGGGGAACCAAATTACCGGGTACTAACTGGGCACGAGGGTCTGGTTACGCACAGACGGGTCTGATTATGTGAATATTTATTTAAACCCGATCTAAGCGATGCTGCGGGCTCAGGATTGGTGGAATGGAACAGAATCGATCCATTAGCCCATAGATCTGTATTACATAATTTTAAAGCAGGTCACCTGGGATCTGTGCCGGGTTTTGTTTTATATTACAGAGTACTAAGATACGGGTGTGCGGGTCTTTAATAATGGGGACTGTACTGCAAGAGAGGACTGACCATAATCTCACATCCTACAATAATCGGGCGAAAAACCAAGCGGCCAAACGAGCCCCAAGGTAAGTCACTTAAGCTGGACAAAGACCTGTCTAGTTTGGTATGTTCTCCCTCCTTCCCGTGGCGTTTGGCGTTCTGGTAAATCCCTAAATTGCTCTGCCTTTAAGCGCTTTAAAGCTCCGTTTGGTTGTGGTCAAGTAGTTAAGAACGTCTCGCGGACGTTAAGCGACGCCTGCTTGGACGTCCGTACAGGTATGCGCCGTTTAACCGAAAATGACGTTGCTCAGATCGCTCGTGCTTTCTGTACTTTCTGTCATTCTGATGGAAATTAAATGGGCAGTGAAGCCTCAGATTTTTTGGGGACAAACAAATGATTGTTTTACACCTTATTCGTTTGCAATTGATGTTTAAAAGCACGAATAAAGCAAAGGAATGCAATACAGTAATAAAAACCGGGTAAGGCTTGAAAGAAGTGAAAATAATGTCCTATAATGATAAATAATCTTATCACCGGGACACAGAGGTAGTGTCTGAAACAATATACATGTACATAATATAAGAGTAAAATAATGTAATAGAATATAATAATAATGTAATAGAATATAATAATAATTTAATAGAATATAATAATAATGCATAATGGACCCATAAATGCACCCTAGTTCTTCTGCTTCCTTTTTCCTTTTGGGCCAGAATTTTTGGACAAAAAAAAAATCAAAATGCAGCCACACCAGGCACCACAGGACTCAAAAAAATGGAACCCTGTTTGTGTATTATTGGTTGTACAGTCGATTGCGGTTAATTGGACCACCGGTTAATGGGACCAGTCGCTTATTCAGACCGAATCCTAAAGTACCGAAACAAATCCTATTATATAAGTGTAATGTTTTTCGCTTATTTTGACCAAAATTCCACTTAATCGGACCAAAAACATGTACAGTATGTAATATCTGTATGTAAAATCCCCAAAAACTCTTCGTCTCTGGCATCACTACTCAAAAACTCTACCCTCTACTGCCACCTACAGGTCTTTGCCTAACATTTCCATTTACTACAAAAAAAGAAGCCACAAGTCGCCACTTAGCCACAGCAAAAGCATAGCTAAAGACGGGACATGGCACGTCCCGTCTTATAGGGCATGTTCGTTTAATCGGACCAGCCAGTTATTAGGACCAAAATGGCCGCCTGTATATCCATTATATTATTATAGGCATCTTACCAGTGTCCTAGTTTTCTGAGTTTAATGTTGGTGATTTCCTACACACCTGTAATCACTCCTCGTGATGTTTTACTAACAGTCGGAGAAACGCAAACCCAACTGCTCAAAACGTGAAAAAAGACCCACACAATGGAGACCACCTGGCAACCGAGAATGTAAGCGTAACCTTTTTAAATAAAACAACACATGGAGGAGGCACAAGGCACTGGAGAGTGCACGACCCAAACTTAAGGCCTTCTCTTAAAAGTTACTCCTTGTGTCTCTAGGGATTACACACAAGAGGCAGGAGGTCCAGATCTGATCGAACGTTCTCTGTGACGTTCACAGCTACTGCTTTGTGAGTCATTCAGTTCTGTCTGTTTCTAATTTATTAACGCTGATTGGCATTTCTTCTGCGTTTTTCAAATTGGGTTTCTGTGTCCATCAGTAACCAGAAAGATGTCAAAACCAAGTCGCAGGCATGTTCCACAAACGGTCACCGGGAACGGCGGCACAAAAGGAACACAAGACGCTCTAACGAAACAAGCGACGGCCCGCTCTCAGGAAAGGTCCCGAAATCTCTGCCACCATTCCTGACGTGTGTTCCCTCGCAAAGCCGAGGGTCTGCTGAGCCCCAAAGTGAGCAAGCGATACCCGAAATCAGAGCTGGGGACACAGACAGCGGCAGTGACCTGTCAGAAACGGAGAAACTCCCATGGCGGCCGTCCAAACCCGAACCTCCCCAGCTACACCTACGTGAGGAAGTCATCGATCCCTCTGACTATCGTCCTTCGCGCCACCTGTCTCGCGTCTCTCGGGACAGCTACCCGGACTTTTTACCACCTCCTTTCAACTCGTGGTGCCTCAGGCAGCTGGCCGTGTACTTAAATGCGGATCTCAGCCCTCGTCTCAAGCCCGTGAGCCAGCTGGAGAGGTACTTGGAGCGCGTGTTATGCCTGGAATGGCACCAGATCCAGACCATCGCTGAAGAGAGCGGCAGGTCAGCGTGGGCTGGGCGTCTTCGACCGCAGGTCGGTGTCCAGTCCAGCCTCAGCGCTCCGAAAAGCATCCTGCAGTGTCAGCGTGCTTTCCCCTTGGCCCTGCTCTCTTCCCTCACCAACACGCCCTGCAACGGAGCTTGCCGCTTATACGCACACCCTCACCGTTCGTATCTTCCTGAAACTTGCAGGAGAGCACCCCGGCTTCCCAGGAGGAGCAGCAGCGAGAGCCATGCACACCGACTCGGTGAGCCTTTGGACAGTAGCAGTTATTTGAAGCACATGCTAGCAGTGGGGAACATCCGAAACCCAGCAAGTCTCAGTCTTCAGGGTGTCTCTGATAAAAAGACAATGAAGGGATCAGGGGGGCGGAGTCGCTCCTGTGGGGATGTTAGCACAGACACTTACAGGAGGGTAAGGCTCGAAAGGAGGACGGGTGCGCCGAATTTAACGGACACCAGGGCATTTGGTGCTACCAGTTTCAAAGAATCGGACTGCAAGCAGAAGCGTGTCGAGTTTTCCGTACAGTAGAAGTTTTTGTCCTGTTATGTATTTATATTTATAACAAAAATAATAGATGTTAAAGATAAAGAAATGTTTGGATCACATTAAATGACAGAATTCGTACTGGTTGCACTGCGTTTATATTTGTGATTATTTTAATTCTCTACTTAGTCATTGATATTTATATTATGTTATATATTTTATTAGCACGAAGGTCCCGGGTTCAATCCCAGGGTGGAGCGGCTTGAGTCCTTTCTGTGTGGAGTCTGCATGTCCTCCTCTTGTCTGCGTGGGTTTACTCTGGGTACTCCGGTTTCCTCCCAAAGTCCAAATACATGCTAACGGGCGTCTCCAAATCGTCACTGACTTGCGTATGCAAAACACCCCAGCCGTGTAACTGGAAACAGCTGCGCACCGGTCCCAAGCCCGGATAAATGGGGAGGGGTGGAAAAAAGCAATGGCAAACGACTCCACTGTCCTGCCGAAATACTTCATGGATCACATGGATGAAGGACAGAAATGTGTGGAGATCAGTGATCCATCAAATGACCGAGAGTCGGCTGTGACTGTACGGTTAATCCCATCCTATCCCATATATTTTATGATCGGTTCCGGGTATCTTTACCCAGGATTAGGTAAACAAGTTTTGTAGGTTCATGAAAATGAATCGTTTATTTACATACCTGTGACTGATGTGTTCAATTCGACTCTGTGTTAATAAAACGAATACATATCCAAAACACACACTTTTCTGCGTGTCATTTTTCTGAACCGTTTGTTGGCAATATTTGTAATAACGTGATCAAATTCCAAATTCAACGACCAGACTTTTTTAATTGCTTGTTTCTCGGATGTCCCTACTTAAGAATCTACTGAGGAGGGAGGAAAAAAAAAATAAAAATAAATCTTTATTTTTCAGCACT
>JAVSBV010167811.1:0-14062 GCA_033117975.1 Parotocinclus spilosoma | reverse complement strand
TGTGTGTGTGTGTGTGTGTGTGTGTGTGTGTGTGTGTGTGTGTGTGTGTGTGTGTGTGTGTGTGTGTGTGTGATTATCCCATGTAATATACTGAGCAGTTTGTGATTAACAGTGTCCAAAACACAATACTTGACAGAGTCAAAGGGTTAAACTGCATTGTGCGAGTTGTATAACGGTAATAATGGTGTGTCATTACCAACACAAGGTCCAGGGCTGTCATCAAGCAGTGACAGGGCTTTTCTTTTTTCATCATGTTGTGCAGAACTGACCAGTGTAGCTATGCCGACAAACGTGTTTGCTGTAAGCAGTATGACGTTCTAGCATTTCTGTGTTTTTGTGTTTAGTGTCTCATATGGTGCTGCATGAAGTTAACAGTATACAGGAGAACCTAGAGGTTGAAAAGACCTGCAGACAAACAGTGGAGGCACTAGCAACTAAGGTTTGTTGTGTTTGCTTCTATTCTCTGTTAAAATATAGTGTTATTTCTATAGTATAATAGTCATTTAGGTATGATAAGGTGTTTATATTGGGGCAGCAGAATACGCTCCTGTTAAAGAGCATCCACTTTTATCGTACCGGTTTTATTAGCTGAAAAGACGTTTTGTACACTAAACACTAACGTTTGAGTAAAATACTGAGTTCATTATTCATAAAGACAGTTGCCTAATACAGTCGATCACCCCTAGTATTGACATTATAGGCACTAATATCCCACCAAGAGGTACATCACCCAAAAGTAGCTTCCGAGATTATTTTACTCCTGTTGATAGTTTCGTTATTTTTTTATTTGATCTTATTAAATTTTTTTGTCTATGAGCCTAATTGACTGACTATGTTAGGGTCCTAATGTTAGGAATAAGGGCACATCTGGATAGTGCTTACTTTATTATCAGTTAAGACTTTTAGAGCTCCTAAAATCTGGATTTGGATCAGACTATTCAATAGAATCATTCATTGTTGATTGTGGAATCCACGTTTAATAAAACTGTCTGAGAAAAGAAATCCAGTCCGTGTTTCCAGATTCTGCACGACGTCGCGGGTTTTATGTCTCTGATTTCCACTGGCATGGTGTCCTGTTGTAAGGTCAGCTCTTACAGCTCGTTCCTCCAACTGCTTTCTGGATTGTAGCTCTGCCCATCAAACAGGAAATAGCCCCACAGCTGAGCAGTGTAGTGCTCCAGCATTATGTGCTTTAGAAAAGCCTGATTTGGCCAATCACGATGCTTCCTCTCTCCCATTAAAGAAGATGCTGGTGTGTCGCGCTAATGCTGGTGACCACTGTGCTTGAAAACCCCCTCTTTCTATGTCTCTGTCTCCCCAGCCCTTTGTTCAGGACCCTCTTTGGGCCATCTCCAGTGTCTAAAGATGTGTAGTCAGCCTGATGAATTGTGGTGTCGCAGCAGGAGGTTCGAGCAGCCCCTGTGAAAGCTGTCGTCCTCAAATGCTGCCACACTGAAAATCTCATTTTATCCTCACCAATAAACAATTTCTAGCATTAACCACTCTACCATTTCTTTTTGTCCTACAAGACGGGGGATTGAATTTGGGCCTTGGCTCTATCTGGTTTAGGAGTCATTGCCATAAAAACCAAGCATTTCTACAAATGTTTTGACTGTGTTCCTCAAGGCCAAGTATTGGTCCAGCTTAGGTTTATAGGCCATCGTGTTTTTATCAACTTTAATCTGGGTGCCATTCTTATCTAGAACATTTCATTCAATGTTTAAGCCAAAAACATATCTGAAGCGACTGTTCTGCTCAATCCTGTAGTTAAAACCTAGATTTCAGGTCAGTTTTTCCCTTTTTGTTGTTGGTGTTTTGATCAGAACGAAATGGAAATCTGTACTTCCTGAATGAAAAGGATGCGCACCGCCGAATACAATAGCTCTCCTTTTTCAAAATGTAAAGGTTATTTTGGGTGAAAATTACAGCATTGGCTCATTCTCAATTTACATTTAAATTGGTCCAACCTATTTTGCTACCTACGACTGGCAAAAAAAAGCAGGGCGAATCAGCTCTAATAACTGTTATATTTCAACTCTTTGAGTCTCTGTTCCCGATGCCTGTAATTTTGTCTGCAAACGGTGTTTGGCCCCCCAAAAAGAAAAAAATCATAATCAATTTCTTAAACCCTGGAACATTTTGCATTTTGAATGCAGAAATGGTGGAAGGAGCGGGCGGCACCAGTCAAATCAAAGTGCAATCCAAGCACATGACATTTTTGCTTTGACGTCAGGATCGGAGGTGATGATGTGGGGGGCGGCGACCTTCGAGCATGGGTGACTGATTTTCGGCAAAATGTGTAATTTCACATTCACGCTCTCTCATCAGTGTTGCATGATTATCACTTAGTGTGTGCGTGTTTATCCCCGCATTATGTGTTGTTGATTGTATTTTCTAAAATGCACATTCAGACTAAAGGACATGATCAGGAAATGGCATTGCGTGTCGTCTGGCCCTGACTGAGCTGTCATTAATAAACGCTTGTTAAGAGAGTTGGCATATAGACAGGCAATTTAACAACCAATATGAGATTGGGGATTAATTTCTGTAATTCAGTCTCCTAACGCAATTGGCTGCTTCCTCACCACGTTAATTTCTGTTTGTGTATGACCAGTCTTTAATGACTTTTAAGAAAAGCTGTGTGTGCAGGTACGTTATTAAAGGGTACTTGATACTGAATACTAAATGTTATTTACACTGTCAGGTCTGATCAAAAGTCCTGTAATTGTCTTTATTTCTCAGCTTCCTCAGCTCTGTATGGATCTTTATTTTACCATTGATTATTGCTCTTTTCAGAGGCATGTTCATGCTGTGTGTGTGTGTGTGTGTGTGTGTGTGTGGCTCTCTATCTGATTGAACAAAGTAGGATGTGCACCACTTGGTATTTGAGTGAGCAGGGCAGTCGTTGATTGGATTTTTTTATTTATTGCGTCCTTCAGGAAATTGACTGTTTTAAGATTTTTAAGCAATCTGCCTAAAGTGAATTTAACAATTAGAAACCTGCTAATACCTGCACATAACACAGCACATAAAAGAGCATCAGTTCAAACAAACTACTTCCATTTATTGCAGTTACTGTGACAAAATACATGAATCTCTTTTTTTCTGTAAAGTTTTCTTGTCGTGTGTGTGTGTGTGTGTGTGTGTGTGTGTGTGTGTGTGTGTGTGTCACCAGCTGAACAGACAGAATCGCTCTCTGAAGAGGAAGAGTATGATGTACATGGCCCACTTGGATTCGGCTGTCATTGCAGAAATCGATCTGGATGAAGATGAGGAAGATCGGCAGGAGGAGGAGCCTTGTACCTCCTCCCACTGTCAACTTGTGGTCTCAGGTATATCACCTTATTTTTTATTACTACCGTTTGTATGCTTTCAATCAAACAACACTACATCACAAGGGGACAAAAGCCAAGGATTGGGACTTATAGTACAGCAGTTTAACTGGGACAGATGCTACATAGTTCTGATGGGACCGATTGGTACAGAGGACAAAAGTCCACAACATTTTTGTAGAGATTGACTGGTCACTGGGACTGATAAGACACACTTAGCTCACTGGGCCAGATGGGTAGAGAAGCCTTACTTACCATTGAGTCTGATGGGTACAGAGGCCATCCTTACTTTTCTAGGACTGATGGGTAGCTTTGTACGTCCCAGACCCATCTCACTCAGGCCAGCAGGCAACTATTACCTCAATGGGACTGACTGGTAATTAGGCGATCCCTACTTCAATTTGCCTGATAGTACGGGTCTACCCCTACATAACTAGGACTGATTGGTACAGAGGCCACTTCTACCCCCTGATTCTGCAAAAGAGGCTTCCATACCGTAACTGGCATTACATGGGTTTAATAAAACTGTTTTAAACAATTCCCATCACACTCCTCATTCAGAACAAACTATTTTTCTTCTTCTTTTTTTCTGATAACAGATAAGAATACCTTTTGTTTATGTGTGTGTTTAAACTAGACTTAAGGAATAAATTGGAGCTTTCACTGGAAGAGAAAAAGCAGTTGGCCATTGATCTGGAGGCAACAAAAGATCAGCTCCGCAAAACCAAAGAGCAAGTAGGTCCACTTTTAATTTGTAACCTTCCAAAAAGCCAAATAACTGCACAATAAGGGCAAGCTGTCAAAATAAAGTTTGAATCGGTGTTTGTTTTTGGGGAGAGGGTGTCGTGGAAGTGTTAATGTGAGCATATAAAAATTTCACTTATAGATCAAAAGTTATGTGGGTGGCACATTGGCACAGTGCTGTAGCTTCCTTGTTAGAGACCTGGGTCTGAGTCCTGGTCAGACTTATTAGTTAGACAGAGTTAGCATATTCCTTTGTGTCTGCTTGGATTTCCACCAGGTAGTTGTTCCAAAGACAAAAGCATCTCTTAAAGTGTCCCAGTGAGACCATGTACATGCATGTGTATGTGCCCTTTGTTGGCCTCTTCCCTGACTAGAGATGTCGTCTACTGACGCTTAAGCCCTGAATTGGAGTAGGTGGGTATGGAACGTGAGCAAATTGTTTGTTCCTAACTGAGCCACTAAAAAGCACTGGCAAAGATGTGGTAAAAAGAAGACAGTCACTGGCCTATAACAGGGCATGCCAATAACACCAATGAAACTTGAGGATTAAAGTGGCTAACCAAATGACTATGATGCATTTACATTGGTTGGACACACACACACACACACACACACACACACACACACACACATGCCTTTTATACATTCACGATGATTAAAATGCATCTTTATGTCCTAAACTCTCACAGCTTCTACAAGAAAAGCATGATAATACTGTTTTGATAGCTGAAACGCTCCAGCAGAAGAAGCTACTGGGGAAATATAACAGAGGTCAGTAACCCTGCACACACACACACACACACACACACACAGATCTGAGACAACACACACATGCATATCATTATTTAATGAGTTCTATAATGTTTATAAAAGTTGCAGGGGAATCCTATAATTAGCTTTTTATAGGAATAAAAATGTACTCACCCTGAAAGGAACACTTGACCGATTCGGAATTGAGGGGACATTTAGCTCATCATTATACAGAAGCGCTGCATGGCTCACAGGTTTCCTATTAAATTAACTAAACGGATATGTAAAAAGCATGCACCCATGCAAAACATGCTAGGCACCGGCTCTCCTTTAAACCTGAGGGCAATAAATAAATAAGGATATGTTTAAAAAGGTTAAAGGTTTTTACAGATAAGATTGTCAGATTTATATTTATGGGATTTAGCAGACGCTCTTATCCAGAGCGACTCACAACTGATACAGTCTTACAATCCAAGCAGTTTGGGTTAAGGGCCTTTCCTAAGGACCCAACTGTGGCAGCTTTGGCAGATATGGGATTTGAACCCTGGACCTTCAGGTACCTTCAGTACCTTAAACGCTAGGTTACCGCAGTCATATGTCCATGCTAACAACATTAGACTCAGTGCAGACTAAAAGTAAACCTGAATAATAATATGAATAATTTCTTCTGTTCGGTATAGGCACAGTATAGTTAAATAACAGGTAAGAGTACAGAATAATCCAGTTGTGTGTCTGTAGTATCTAGGTATGCGGTGGAGGAGTTTGAGGCCTTGCACTCTGATCTGGAGTTAGAGAAAGGTTTACGTGCAGAGGCTGAGACTTTTGCACACAAGGTGAGCACACAGAAACCCAAACACATTTTACACATTTGTTCTATTTCTAATTAGAAATAAGACCGATACATTTGAGTAGCCAGGTTCAAACTGAGCATGTGACATCACTTTGACAGTCTTTACTTCGTTCTGTTAAGTTTTAATTTAATGCGTTCAACATTAGTTATGCAATCATCTTCTCAGTAGCTGTTCGAAGTTAAATCAAGGCAAGCCTGTTCACTTATAACCAGAAAAAAGCTAGAGGATTTTTATACATATGATCAAGTGTGTGAAATGTGAAGTTCTTGTTCAAATGAGTTGTTTTTCTGAAGTTTTTGACAAAAACAGATTATGAGCAATTGCAATAACATTTTCACCAGTGTGTGCGTAGGGAGTCCTTGATGTGAATAGGTTCAATATTATTAAGAATAAATTATAGTTTACTCTTTAACTGTACACACACACACACACACACACACAGTGCTTCTCAAATGTTTTTAGAACTTCTCCATGTGTTATTAAGTATAAAGCACCAAAGAGCAACACAAAAGTTAAGCCGCAAAGCAATAACAAAAGAAGTAAAAGGTAAGAAAATAAGCTTGGGTTACAAGAAACTGAAAAAATTAGTTGTAATTATGTGAAATGTATTCATGCTAACCTTATTTCCATTTATATAATGCAAAAGGTACCAGGAAGCACAGCAACCTGTAAGGTCTGGGACGAAAACAAAAACAGCATTTCATTTCCAAAACGTATCAAGGCCGTCAAATTATATTCTCAAGAGTTGGCTAGTCTGAGTAAGAAATGTGGGTTCAGTTTTGGTAAACAAAATGATTCCAAGTTTTTATTTCCAATTTATTCTTTATATATTTCCACATACATTGACTTTGCATGCATATAATTCAAAAAAGTGTAGAAAGATCTGACATTTGACAATAAAAATTTATTTATGAATAATGTATTTATTTATATAGTTTTTTTGGCTACTGATGCCAAGAGTTAGTGTCAGTGGAAGGTCCGCCAAACATATGTTTACCAAGACCGTGTGTGTTAGATGCTTGTAGAACAGAAAAAGCTGAAGCGACAGAGTCAAGCTCTGATGCAGAGCGTAACTCCTTCTGAAGCCCTGCAGAACGCTCTCAAAGAGATCACCTCACTCACACACGCACTGGAAACACAGCGTCTGGAGCACAAGCAACAGGTACACAAACACAAGATAACACACACGTCACAATACTGCTGAACCAGCAACTTTTAACCCTTTTTTTCTTCAACAAATGACTTACCGTAATGCAAATGTGAAAGTTTCTCAAACTACATGCTTTATAAGTGTTTTTTCTTTAAAATGGTCATCTGTACGTACATTCTACACTAAGTCAGGAATGTCAATGCAACTGCAGAATGAAAACGGAGCGATTTATGTACCAGATTAAAGGGTTTTCGGTGGATTTGTTCTGCAGAAGGGTCTATACTGATCATTTCCATCTGTATGGACAAACACTTGATAGTCTTTTACAGTGCCAGGAAAATATGTGGAACAGATTTCTGTATTAGAAGCTAGTATTGATTTATAGGGGGTGTGTGTGTCTAGCTGAAGCATTTAGAGGATCAACTGCATGGATCTGAGTTGAAGAAGCAGCTGTCAGCCTTGGAACGGAAGGCTACAGTACTGGAAGAAGAACGGAGGGAGTATATAGAGAAATATTCCAGAGCAGAGACCGAGGCCAAGGATCTTCGATTCACAGGTTAAAATACATTTTATAAGGCACACCATGTACATTCACACACAGCCGGGCTCGAATTTGTGAATGCACTGCTGCAATTCTGCATAAATAATGAGTATTAAAAACGATTACAAATACAGGAAGTCCTAGAAGTCTAATTAATGACCCTGGATCATTAGGAAATAAATGGCCAAGTATGATATTTCTGTCCCATTAGGTTCTTTACGTAAAGTTTTAGGACTTCCTGAATTTCCTCCATTTCCAATTCTTTTAAAATGAGTTTCAAAAGTACTGCTCGCTTGAAGTCTTTCCACTTTTTTAACCATTCTTTAGTAGAATGACTTGTATACTTGGGTTCTCTTCATTGTTCCATCAATGATGGCAAGCCATCCTGACCCAGATGTAGTGAAACAGGCCCACCACCATGTTCAGTACTTTAATGCATACAACCAAAAGTAACTACACACTGGTCTTGCCCATGTGCACCGTTTTCTTGGGGAAGTGATGACAACATGGGAAGAATTTTGGGAGTACGATGCAGTGGGTAATGTTCTGCCCTAATCCTCCAAAGGGCTCATCTGGACATTATGTTGTTTGCACATGCCAAACTAAATATCCTTTATATGGTCACAGTATTTTGGCTCGCCATCTGTGTAGTTTGTAGGTGTTATTATGGCTATCTGTTTAGTTTAAAGGACTCGTGATGAACATGCACTGAGAGCTGCATAAGCATCTAACACCCAAAGTGTCTGTTTCACCCAGTCTTAAAACTTTTAAACCGTTTACTCTGTGTGACAAGGGGGTGTCGAGTTTATATATCATTATAAGGACCTGGAATGTGTATATATGTATGTTGTAGTGGAGGAACTACAGAAAAAGCTGCAACAGATGACAAACCCAGTACCGGTTCCTCCTCCGCCACCACCCCCACCTCCTCCGCCTCCTCCACCTGCTGTGTCAACCAACCCTCTCAGGTGAGTATAGAGTATAGGCCCTTTTCATTCTCAGGACTCGAGTAATTACTGGTTTACCTTTATACCAGTTTTGTCAATACAGCCTTCATGAAAAAGCCTTCACATTACATGCCATGTAACAAAACTCACAAGGAACCATGTTTGTTCATGAGCTGCATCTTCTACCCACACACTCACACCATGTTCAAAGAGTCACTCATGATCATAAAAATCATAAAAATGAGTTCATCTTTTGGAACTACCCAATTTTATTATTAAGTTTAAAGTTTGGGTTTTTCCTGTACGTATCAAAGTATCCAAACTCCAAGAGGATTCCTGCAAAGAGAAGCAACTGATTAAAGAAGAATAAATATGGGCAACCCACTACAGGTTTTAAGGCCGCGCCTTCCAGGATAGCTGAGCCTCGTAATGGCACAATTCCCTGTATCTCTAGGTAGGGACCCCAGTCTGGGGGGGCAGGGGGAGGTATACGGAGACATGTACCCAGTCCTGAAATTGTTTAATGCCATCATATCATCAGTCATAACCATACCCTAATAGTATAGGTAACAGATATGCATTTCAATGTGTATAACCTAAAATCCATTTCTGTATCAGGCACGTGATCCCATGCATGTTTGCGTTTCTCCCTCTACTCTTCTGTGCCGTAGTTCACTCCTGTCCATTCTTCGTAAGAAAAAAGAGACAAATCCTGAAATTCCACTAATAGAAAAAGATTCGCCAGCAAAAGAACCAGGTAAGAGCACATGCTACGTTTATGTTCTGTCATACCACTGTCTAAATACATTTTCTGAATTATTGTTATATTTAGCACAGCGAACAGTACAGTCAAACACTGAGTTTACTGCAAACATACAGTCAGTAGCCATCTGTAATTGTTAGGGGATTGTGATTATTGGGAAAAGTTGTTTTAAGATTTAGATTTAAATATATTTTTTGCACTTTCGGCCTGCGTCAGTATTTGAGTAGGAAAATAAAACCCAGCGGTAAATATAATGTATAATAATAATAATAACAGTTTATGCCATTGTAATTTACTTCTAGTCTCCAAGTTTGTCTGGCAGTACTCATAGAAGATACTATAGGAGAAGTTAACTTCCATCTCAAAGAAAACAATTTACTTCATTAATTTTTGTTTCCTGCCTTTTCTCAAACTTGTTTTTTTGCAACACAAACACCTAAATAATTTTTTTTGCTATCACAAGTACTACATTTACCACTGGTTATATAATACCAGCAGACTGTGTAATCTGTGCAGAGCAAATTCCATTTTAGATTTACTTTTGAGTTACTCTGGTGCATCAACTTTTTAGGTTACTTCCCAAAAGAATCGTTTTGTGAAAGTGCATTCAAAATGACAGAGCCATTAGCAACTGCAGCAATAAGTTATTATTAAATGCATTCTAAATGTCAGCAGATCTACAAAACGGCCTTATTACTTTACACTTAAAAGCATTGTGTGTTCCAGTCACTGCTCTTTTGATATTTTCAGGTTGAAAATTTAAAATTTATTTGACCCATGTACAAATGTTTCAAAAAGCCTTTGTTTTTTTTTTTTATTGCTTTCAAAACAGTAGTTAAAATATTTTGTATCAAAATGAAATACAATTTTGTGCTGCCTTTTGTCATTTTACCTTAAGACAGCCTTGTGTCAACTTTTTTCTTTGGCTACTGACACTTGTGTGTACTTTCTATGGGAAATGTGCTACATAGTACTCAGACTCTGATGTACATATCTTGCTCAGTGGTAGTCCATGGGGATTACAAAATGATATTAATGTTACAGTGCCAAGTCAATACTTTCCTAGTAACAGCCCTTCCCAAGGGTCAGTCACTTTTAATAATTATAGTCAATCCAAGTAATCCAAACTGGTTATATCAATTGTCTTTATATGGGATGTTTTAATACTCCCACCCACTGGACCAACCAAAAAAATAACACGGGTAAATGGCACTTTAAGTGAAATCCTATTACACTTATTATGAAGTAATTAACATTTTAAATGTAAAACATATCGATTTTTCCATAGGGAATATTTTGTGAATATTCGTTATCCGAGCAATTTTCAGTCAAGATAATGGGGTTTGACTGTATATTAAAGTTGAATGATTTTTAGAGGGCACAAACTTTAAAAAATTTCAGATTATTGTTGGGCTTTTTTTTTTGGTTTCTTCAGTCAATTCAGAGGAGCTTGACATGGCTATCAAGGGCAATTCGTGAATGCAGAACCTCCCTGGTTCTGTCATTCAGTTAAAAAATGTGATCTATTCACTGCTACTATAAAAATGCAAATAATTTTATTTTTGTTCTGGCTCAAGTTCAGGACATTTTAACCCAGTGCAGAATATGACGTCCGCAAGCTTAAAAGGCCTGCATTTACACGAACGAATGGAAGAGCTGGAGCAAACATGACCAAGGCTACATTCCACACCGATGTGATTTGTCAGGAATTTCTGACATTTTCTTTAAGCCTCAGTTTTGTTCAGAAAACACTGAAGGAAGCCTTAATACAGAAACATGATTTCTGCTCAATTGCTCTGCAGCTATGACTGGCATTCACTGGATTATTTCCCTTTTTCTTGCTCAGGGATTTTCAGTCACATTGGACACTTAGAGCCATGTGATTTGTTGGGGACTGTAAAAACATTCTACTGAGCAGGACACGTGGATACTTTCACCTGAATCAAATATTTAGCAATTTACATTATAGTATTTTGTCGTGTGTCTGCCTCTAATAGAGAAGGATGTCCGACAGCAGGCAGTGACCGAGATGATGGACAGAATAAAAAAAGGCATTCAGCTCCGGCCAGTTGGCCAGATGAGCAACCGAACCAAACCAACTCAGGTATGATATGTAGACTGGAGTCGACACATTTCCAGTGAGCACCGAGTATTGCTTCTGGTCTTGCTCATCTTTTCACCAGTCTGAAGAAAACTATTTATTGCCATTTTTATAACTTACTTAGTTTCACTGCATCTGAACCGGTAATGTAAATGTCCAATAATAGTTTGTTAGTTAGTTTTTGTAATGCAAATGTTCTAAGAGTTAAATTTAATCAAAGAAGTTAATCATCTTGTAACTAAGTTTTTACTTGTCCTGCTTTGTTGACCTCAAAATACATGTTAATTTCCATATTGTTTTTTCCAATAGAGGGAGCAAATATCATCTGGCTCTGCCATTCAGGAACTTAAAGGAATTTTGGTAAATACATGTTTAATGATATAATGTGTAATATATGAATGTTAATGTTTACTTGATATTTCTAATATGATTGTTATAAGAAATATTACCCGTGAACAAATTATTTGGTTTTTGAACCTCACATGTCTGAATGATTCCACATGGCCAGTATTTGCCCTGGTGATCTGCAGCTGCCCCAAATGAACATGCCTGCACTGCCCAGTGAGAGAGAGTAAAGAAAAAAAGCTTTTATAAGGACCTTTCTGCTATATTACCATTAAATGATTTCTAAAGTGTTTAGTGCATGCCAAAGGGTAAAATAGTCTCCCTATAGTGTCTGTTGCCAGCCCACCCCAAATGGGTGAGCTTCTGAAAATGCTTCCACCATAAAACCTGAGCCAGGTCTAATAAGTAAATCAATAAGTAAATTTGCAAACAGGAGTCACTGGAAGAATAGATGTTAACACTTGATTTATTTAGCTATCACACCTTCCAGCTCAATTTCCTAAGTTGTAAATGTGCATGCACTCACCCAGGTCTGCACTGACAGTCATCCCAGTCATCCCATTGGCCAGTGTCTTCATTCATCTCATTTGTACTGGATTGCCTCTTCCATTTACAAAGCAGTCAAAGCGATTTTAGAGATACATGCATGCATTTCTGCAAAGCATAAAAAAGTTGGCAAAAGCATCTGTTTAATCATTTCTCATTCTCTCAAGTCTCTTATATAAAATAGAACGTTTCTAATTGTAACTCCTTGCTTTCTATAGATATCCATGAGCTCTTTGTATATCTGATAGAAAAAAAAAACATTTTACTCTCTTTGAATGTTACAGTAGCAAATGAAGACACATTTATTTGATTAATGTTGTTACAATGGGCTTTTGGTTCCATTCTTTGAATGTATTTATTTAAGTATATTTAAGTTGGCATTTGTCTACAACACTTAACTCTAGGCATGGAATATCTTATACAGGATAAATGAATCTTAAGGTAAATAAAATAATTAGTCAAATTACCATCTGGGTTTGGGACCTCAGGTTACTAGGAGGTACTAGGAATGCAGCTACATTAATATGTTGGAGCAGAAATCTTGTATTTATGAATCATTAATTTAAATATACTGCTCACAGAAATTGGGGAATTGGGGCCATGTTGTGCCTGATATGACTGACTTTATGTGTAAATTGTGCAGAGCTCAGTAAAGCGTCCCTCCCCCTGCCCTTCACCTGCAAGGCCTTCTTCTCCAGAACCGCAGTCTGAACTCCAAAAAATCTTACAGAAACGACGTGGTGTTCTGGACACAGCCAAGGATAGTGGTAAGTCACTGACTCACACATAAGAGCCCTACGCTCCCTCACGATCCACTTTTCTCTCTTTCTCACCGTCTCCCCTACCTAGTGCCATTTCCTAGCAGTGTTCTGGACCTGACCCGGGTTAAAGTCACCCACAATGGCTCTGGCCACGGCGCAAATAATGACAGCAAAGAGCACTAGCATCTTGACAACAAAAACACTCCTGGGCTGCAAGTATTCCTTAAGCTTCATTCCAATCTTTATTGAACATAATGTTAACCACAGGGTCACCCCTTATGGTCACGCACCTCAGCAATAATGTTCCTCTAAACCGGCCTTACTGTAGGATGCAAGGCCAGAGACATTGATTGTTGCAACAGCGAGCCCTACCCAGCCATTTCAGATAATCTCATGCACCAGTTTTGCAGTATGCTTAGTGTTCTTTGTATTTGCAGTATAGCAGTAGTAGCTTTACTCATTCACTATGCATATCCACAAGTCAGGGTTGCCAAGGTCTAATCGGCAGCTCTAGATCAGGCTTTTTTTTTCTAAATTCATTAACTTACTCGCTCACACACTTTGCCACAAACCTAACATCATTGGCATGTGACAGAACGCACACTCATACATGGCAAGAACATGCAACTGCCACACAGGAAGCAGCGTCTTTACACACCTGCGTCTCGTAGCTGTGAGATGGTAGCTATAAACACTGCACCACCATGTCACCCTGTAGTCGGAGTATTAATGGTGTTGAAATAAAATCCCATCTTTCCCAGGGCCGTGGACTTTAGCTGAAATTGTTTTGTGGTGCCAGTCGAGACAAAGTTGCTCACACTTCTTTGTGTTTGGAGCCAGGCATTGAAGCGTAGTCTTGAATGTGTGACAAGTGTGTGTGTCAAACATTAAAGGGCGATGTCTAGACCACTATTAATCTCGTAGACTTCAATTAGTAATTACAAGGTACTGGACTGCTTCTCTTTTCCACCCCTGACTGTTGTAGTGCTGTCAGCAATAATGTTTTTTTTTTTCCCTCTGCCGGCGCTCTCAAATTCGTTCAGCCTCTTTTTAAAATTTTTTTATTTATTTATTTTTATTTTATTTTTTTTGTCACTGTCTTTTAACCCACATGTCCTGTTGACTACTTAGTAGTGGATGAGTGATTGACCCAGGCTTTTTGTGTGTGTGTGTGTGTGTGTGTGTGTGTGTGTGTGTGTGTGTGTGTGTGTGTGTGTGTGTGTGTGTGTGT
>JAVSBV010167790.1:0-14065 GCA_033117975.1 Parotocinclus spilosoma | reverse complement strand
GGCTTAATTAAGAACCATTACAATTCTCTCTGGAGATTTCTCCATAGATTAATGACACAGAGAGAGAGAGAGAGAGACCCAAGGATTCTCCGGCACTGAGATTCTGTAACAGGTTACATAATCGTCTTTTAAGAATTTGTACTTCATCAATCCACAATCAGATAGATTGTGTACAAATGCAGGAGTGGTCGACCAACAAGGATCGCTCCAAGAGCAAGGATAACAATCTGTAAGGTCACATTGGAACCTGGGGTAACACTTAACAACATTGGAGTGATTGGTAGGGAAGTAAGGAAAAGCCACATAAGACCAAAAGAGGAATGTAAAAAAAAAGCAATACTCGAAAGTCCAGAACAAACAGAATCCAATCAAAACGTTGTGGAAGGACCAGAAGTAAGCAGTTAATGTGAGGAAACCCCAGAACATCCCAGAGCTCAAGCTGTTCTGTACAGAGGAACAAGCGTATGTGTTTGTAACTTTTTCAACTATATGGTTAGGTCAAATTTTCAGAAAAATTGCTATTCTTGAGAACAGTTTTAGGAACCTGTGGTATACTTTGGATATAAATATTTACTTAACCTTACTTTAGCCTATTTAGGCAACGTAAGCATCGAAATTGAACTTTAAAGAGTTTAGTTATTGGAAATGACACCAACTTACTCTTGAGGAAATAATTAAGCCTTTCTTAAGATAATATTTGGGAAGTTTTTTGTTCGAGGGAACATTCTTTTGAACTTCTTGGTGTTTTTCTTAAGAACCTTCACACGTTTCTTACCCTATTAGAAAGCTTTCGTGAATCCGGCCCCTGCACTAGTGCTATGCAGAAGGTGAGCATGAATCTAGTGCACACTTGTGAGGGTTTGGGACAGAGCAACAGAGCAAGTTTCTGTCCTGTCTGGGCTTCTCATTTTCCTCTCTTCTAGAAGGCTGATATTTTCTTTTATTTATCTCTCTCTCTCTCTCTCTCTCTCTCACACACACACACACACACACACACACACACAGAAAGAGAGAGAGAAACAGAGAGCACGGCTCAGTCTGCTTACTGCACTGGAGGCAGGAGTACAAGGGAGGAACGTGCACCACCGGGATGGTCATTAAGATTTGCGAGTTGTAGATGGAGCGCGGTTGGGAGTAAGTTTATGTTGCTTTAGGCTTGATTTTTAGGACATTTGGTGATGTTTGATATTGCACTGGACATTTTTTTTTGCATGCATCAAATAAAACGTTTTTAAACCAGTTTTGCATTCAGACAGCAAGTCTTTACACTCTATCTAACTCCATGTTCCTGCAGATCCATTACACTCAGATGGATTGAGCAGGATATACCTGTGGACGTGCAGATCATTTAAAGCCAAAAGCCACCCTTGATGAGTTTGGACCGAGCTCAAGATGAGTGCGATAGTGTTCAGTAAACTGGATGAGCGGCTGAGCTTTGAGGAGGGCGGAAAGGCTGTCGAGAGGAAGAGTCTGAGTTATTTAGAGGTGCTTCATGGACCGCATGCGGATCCAATGCGGGAAAGGATGGAGGGAGCTCTGCAGCACCGGAGACACGGGTATGCACGTGCCCTCTTATAACATGGACGAGGAACTTTATAAATAAGTCAAGTCAAATGTATCTATATAGCACTTTTTACAATGGAGCATTGTCTCACAGCAGATTTACAATATTATATTTTTTTAAAAGGCCAATCACAAATTGAGTAAGCCTAGGGCCATAGTGGCATGATGGTTATCCCATATACAACAATTTACCACACAATTAAGGTTTAATTTGAGTTATGTTGATGTTTAGGGGTAAATAGCTTAATTAATGACAAATGATAGAAAGGAAGTGATAAGGATTTGTGATTTTCAGGTCAGGGTTATAGTGAATCCAGAATCTATTCTGAAAACAAACAGGACAACAGGTGGGGATGATCCCCTAATAAGCCTTACCTTCCTCAGAAACAGCCAATCAGGACCTGGGTCACTCGTAGGGGTGGGTAATATGATGATGTTTTATCGTGTCGTTACACATTTTGTTATCATGATGGATTATATGCTTTTCTGTTATTCATATCAAGGATATTGTGGGTGCTTAAAGAACCTTGATGTTTCGTTATAAAGTCCTGTCAAAGCGTAATTAGTCCTGATTAATTGGATGCAGTGTGGCACGTTTTGAATAATTATTTTTCAAAGTGTGGGATAATTTTTGAATGGTAGTGTTTAAGAATATGTTGCTTCGGATGCGATCACTTGTATCATGGTAAATATCGTGTATTGCTATTTTAAATATCGTGATTCAATATTTTAACCAAATCAAATTTTATTATTGTGTAAACATATTTGTGATGTAGACTAGAAAGAAAAGGACTGCCTTTTACAGTAGTACTAAAGAATAAAAGAGAATGAATGGTGGATTTTAAAGGAGCTACACTTGATACCCATCAATCTCTGGCAGGAATGAAAACCTGAGAACCAAACCTGAGCAAAAGTTTGTGCAAACCTCCTAAATGAAATGAAGTTGCGGCATAAATGTTACAAAACAGGTTACAGCACTGTGCAAAAGTCTTAGGTCACATTAGAAACATTACAGCTTCCGTAGGCTACAGTGGTAAGTATTTAGTGTGAGCTAACCTCGCAGCTTTCTATGGGATGCTGATGCTGATCCTTTTACAGGCCAAAGACTTGATCAGAAAGGTCTTTTTGGAAGGGTTGTGACAAAAAGAAACCAATTTTTTAGAAGGGGACACAGGGTGCCCTCAAGCTTAAAAAGATTGGAACAAAGACCAGTGGAAAAGAGGCCAATGAGTGATTAATCCATGTCCAATATGTTATGTATGGTAATTATAGGATTTCTGCACAAATCAAAAGGCGGCCTAAGACGTTTGCACAGTAATGTACTGATGTGGAGAACTTGCACAAGCATTTCCGTCTCTGATCTGAATCTACTTCACTGAGGCACATAAAACATTTGCAGAAGTTCATCTTGTACAAAAAAGGACATTGGTTACAAGTTCATGAAAAACTGTATCTTGTTTTTCAGCTGTTTAGTTGTAGCTATAAGTGGACGCACATCATCCCCCGGATCAGATATTAGAACTAAAACCAAAACTGTTTAGTTTGGAGAACTTTAGTTTGGAGAACCAGAAATGTTTGAATGATTCTCTTCAACAGTGTTTTTTTTTCATTTAGATGTTTTTGATGAAAGTTTTCAGATTTTGGAATGAGATCCTAGACTCAAGCTAAATGTAGAGTACTTATTTAAGGAACATCAGTGAGCCAAACTGGGAGATGATTTGTTGAATTCGATTTTCATTTGTTTATATCTGTAAATCTCTAGCTTTCATTGGTTTGCTTGGACATCTGATCAGAATTACTATAAGCAGGTTCTGTACAGTTCCCCCAAATAGTTCCTTAATTTGTTAATGGTTAATGAAGGATCATTTTAATTTGAAGAAAAATATATTATGGTTTTGAATATCTCTGATGGCTTTCTAAAGATCATCCATGTTACGCCTTTTCAGTTGTGGGTCATTGGCATTAATTATTTAATGAGGAAACCTTTCTTCTACAGAAGGTACCTTCTACCAAAGTAGAGCAGGATTGGACCTCAGGGGCCTTCATGAAAGTTTTCTTAAGAAAGAAACAGCAAAGGTTCTTAAGGCAAACAAAAGAAGTTCATAAGAACTGAATACAAATATTATCTTAAGAAAATCTTCATTGTTTTTTTTAATGTAGCTTATGTTGAGTCGTTGTGGATTTTTGGTGTATTTGCTTCTCTCTATAAAAAACAAACTTTGATCTAAAACTCTTTTTTACTTTTGAAATGAAAGTATGTCGGCTGTATTTCTAATATCTAAACTAATTAAAGTTTCGATTTCGATTCTTACCTTGTCATCTCTTACAGTCCAAGATGAAAGTGAGGTTAAGAAAACATTTAAAAACAAGAATACCACTTGTTCTTTGAATTTTTCTTAAATAAAAACCTTTAAAATGAAGTTATTTAGTTAGTAAAAGTTATTGAAATTAAGTAAAAGACTAACATAGATTTAAAGACACCTTTGTGAATTCGGTCTCTGGTGCCTTTTAGGAAACACTGACCCTGTACCTTAAGACCATTTTCTGTAACTCTTTTCTTAAGACAAGAGGTATTCTTGAAAACCTTATATTGCTAAACGTTTTATTAACTTTATGATAACTTCACACTTATGTAAATAAGTTGAGCAGATTTAACTCAGTAACGTAAATAACGATAAAAAAAGAATACGTATAACGTAAGCTATGAAATACAAAATAACCTACTTAAGAAAAAGAATGGCCATTTTCTTAAGAGCGTCATAAAAAAGAAATTACGAATAATGTTGTAATTTTTGGGGAGGGGGGGTTGATTTTAGGAACATTCTTATGAACTTCTTCATATTTGTCTTAAGATCCTTTGTAAGATTTTTCGTAATAATTGTTAATCCGGTCCCGATTTGTTTTCTTAAAAACAATTCTAAGGACATTTGCTATGCTTAAAAATATTCTCTAAAAAATATAGCTCTAAATTGTTTTGCATTTAAGAACATTTTAGTGTTTGCCCTAGGTAGTATTGCATTTGGATGAATCCTGGTTAAACCCTGGCCTTTGGTTACTGTGTTAGAGGAGTTTGGTATATTCTCCCTGTGTCTAAATGGGTGATCTTTGATAAAACTTTGATTTAAAAAATAACTATAATAATTTAAGTGAAATGAATTGGTAAATGTCAGAATTGATCAGTATTTAGTTGGTAAAATCTGATGTTCCATGTTATCCAGTTATCTTAATCAATGCAATTTGGCTTCAAGTGCCCCTGTAAATGCTGAATGAGGTTTAGGTTAGGTGACTGTGGAGATCAGAGATCCCTGACCTTCTTTGGTCCTGAGGGGTATTTTTTGCTTTTGGCAAGCATTTGGTCAGATCAATCCGCAGTCCCGACTCTACACTGACACCTGCTGGTTACAGGAACTCGTGTGAGGAATAATTGGTTCTGCTTAATGTTTCTGTCATTTCATCTTGATATCAGGAATTTGTGTTGATTTGTGTTATTTTAACTGTCATTTCTGTTGCCTTTAAGTGTTATCTGTGGATTTAATATCTTTTCTGTTTCGGATATTTTTATAAGTATTGTTATATACTGCTCGCAGAATTTAGGGGATACTGCAAAATTAGATATCCCATAATAAAATATTCAATGATTTTTGTGAGCAGTGTATATTGCAAATAAATGCTTTTGTTTTGACTTCCAATTATACTAAATGTATACAGCACTGTGTTTATATGTGTAAACAAAGTAAGATTCAACCTGTAAAGTTATTTGGATTTGGACAGTTCTGTAAATATATTTGACTTTGGACAGTATTGTAAAGACTTTTGATTTTGGACAGTTCTGTAAAGATATTTGACTTTGGACAGTATTGTAAAGACTTTTGATTTTGGACAGTTCTGTAAAGATATTTGGGTTTGGACAGTTTTGTAAAGTTATTTGGGTTTGGACAGTTCTGTCAATTTATTTGGATTTGGACAGTTCTGTAAAGATATTTGGATTTCGACAGGTCTGTAAAGATATTTGGGTTTGGACAGTTCTGTAAAGTTATTTGGGTTTGGACAGTTCTGTCAATTTATATGGATTTGGACCGTTCTGTAAAGATATTTGGGTTTGGACAGTAATGTAAATATTTTTTATTTTGGACAGTTCTGCAAAGTTATTTGGGTTTGGACAGTTCTGTGAAGATTTTTGGATTTGGACAGTTCTGTAAAGATATTTGGGTTTGGAGAGTTCTGTCAATTTAATTGGATTTGGACAGTTCTGTAAAGCTATTTGGGTTTGGACAGTTCTGTAAATGTAATTAGATTTGGACAGTTCCGTAAAGATATTTGGGTTTGGACAGATCTGTAAAGTTATTTGGGTTTAGACAGTTATGTAAAGCTATTTGGAATTGGAGAGTTCTGTAAATACTTTTGATTATAGACAGTTCTGTAAAGACTTTTGGTTTTTGACAGTTCTGTGAATATTTTTGGGTTTGGACAGTTCTGTAAAGTTATTTGGATTTGGACAGTTCTATAAAGATATTTGGATTTGGACAGTTCTATAAAGATATTTGGGTTTGGACAGTTCTGTAAAGACTTTTGATTATAGAAAGTTCTGTAAAGACTTTTGATTTTGGACAGTTCTGTAAAGTTATTTGGATTTGGACAGTTCTGTAAAGATATTTGGGTTTGGACAGTTCTGTAAAGATTTTTTATTTTGGGCAATTCTGTAAAGATATTTGGGTTTAGACAGTTCTGTAAAGACTTTTGATTATAGACAGTTCTGTAAAGACTTTTGGTTTTTGACAGTTCTGTGAAGATTTTTGGGTTTGGACAGTTCTGTAAATATTTTATGTTTTTGACTGTTCTGTAAAGACTTTTGGTTTGGGACAGTTCTGTGAAGATCTTTAGATCTGGACAGTCCTATCAAGATGATTGGGTTTTAAGGGAATATCACAGTGTTTTGAGTAAACAGGTGAATACAGCTTTAACAGAACTTATGTATAAAGATATTTCTTTCTGTTTATATTTCTCGTGATCAGGGGAGGAAAGGTGCGACACAAGCGGCAAGCTCTGCAGGACATGGCCAGGCCTCTCAAACAGTGGCTGTATAAGCACAGGGACAACCCGTACCCCACCAAAACTGAGAAGATCCTGCTCGCCCTCGGCTCCCACATGACTCTGGTTCAGGTGAGATGGATTTTTCATAAATCAGGGAGCTCCTTTTCAAATCGACTCCATTAACACATAGAATGCCTAATACCTTTTCTGGGGGTCTGGAACAGATTCATTCAATTTACCTTATGGGAAAACCGCCAGGTACTCTTCATTTTCGGGTTCTTAAGCAAACGTTCTGGAACAAATTAATGACGACAATTGAGGTAGCTACTGCTGTACTTTTTACAAAGCACATCCATAATAACCCACTAGTTTAGAAGAATCAGCAGATGAGCAGATCAGCCAAACAGAGAAGGAGATGCATATTTAGTTGAACCTTTAACTTGTCAAAACGTGACTGAGATCTTTCCTAAAAAGGAAGAAACTCTTACAGTGTATAAAATGAATAATCTGTCTGGTTATGTTGCGTAGCTGCTGTGTATTTAGTGGCTTGGTCAAAATCCACGTTCATCTTACGAGCGTTGAGTTACGGGATAAGCTGTGTCTGAGTAACCGACTCCTTCAACACCGGCAGCTGTACTGTGTAGCAGGAAATGTCAGACCTTATAATGAAAGGAAAACGCTGTGGTGTTTTGCAGGTATCAAACTGGTTCGCTAACGCCAGGCGGAGATTGAAAAACACGGTGCGACAACCCGACCTAAGCTGGGCTCTACGGATCAAACTGTACAACAAATACGTTCAGGGCAATGCAGAGAGGCTTAGCATCAGCAGTGATGACTCTGCGTCTGAGGGTAAGAGGAAAAGAGAAATGCCAGGAGAAAAGATTCAGTTCCTTAAGCTTTTAATTGAAAGGTTGTGGTGATGATTCTAAAGGCTTTGAGCAGGAACTCCACAAGGGTTCTGAAGTAATGACAATACAAACAAAACTGAAAATGAAACTTAGATATGCCATAAATTTTCTGGTCAACTTAGTTTCATTTCTTAATAAACTTTTTAATTAATGCATTTCAGGCCTGCATCACATATAAATCTGAATAAATGTGATTTCAAACAGGTGATAATCCAGGAAAGATTGAAATGTTTTAAAACGATGTTCCTCGAAGAAAGACTGGAAGGGATTTTTATATTTTCCCTTCTACAATGATAATATCATTAAACGAATCAAAATCTGGAGGAATTTCAGTCCTAAAATGTCTAAACTGAAGAGAGGCGATCTCTCTCCGCTCCCTCAGATGCCACTGCATCAAGAACCGCCATTCATCAATAGCTGATAAAACCACAAGCTCTACAATACATAGTTACATTCACAAATACCACTTAAAACTTTACTGCACAAAACAAAAAGTTCAGAAGCTCCGCCCACTTCTCTGGGATCTGAGGCATCTAGGATGGACCATTACCATCGAAATGGGGATTGTGCTCAGACCAATCAGGATTACAGATCTTTTTTGGTACAAAGACTAGAAAAAAAACTGGAGCATGTGGACTGTTAGGGAGAACAAGTCCAAAAGTCAGGCTCTATCATGGTATGGGGTTAGGTCCGGACCCTTGGTTAAGGTCATTTACACTTCTGTGATGCAGCATTAATGCAGGAAAGTACACTGAGATTTTAGAAAAACATAAAACGACATCTTTTCCAGGGACGTCTGTACATTTTACTATCCTCTGTACCAAAACGTCTTTTAAGTGTAGTGAGAAGAAACAGGAACATTACAAAGTGATAAATGCTTTACCATCCCAACTTTTTTGGAATGTGTTTTTAGGTCTGAAATGCAGGAATGGAGGATTATTAACAGATAAAATTAAATTGAATATAATGAAATTAATATTAATGTTATAAAAGCAAATGTTATAAGCACTGAAGGGTCTGTATCCTGTAATCATCTTGTATTCCAACAGTATGTGGTCCTGCATGACCTGTAACATCAGGTGTGTTCTCATCACAGACTCTCTCTCTGTACCAGACGGTGAGAATCCTCTCCAGATGCAGCCCAGCGAATCCGAGTCCAGCCATCCCACACACAAGAGCGTGATCCAGGAGAGCCGAGGCCTCGATTACGTTTCTCCTCCCAAGTACAAGAGCAGCTTGCTGAACCGCTACCTCAACGACTCCCTGCACCACGTCATGACCTCCAGCGTGGACTCACGCAAGAGAAACCACTCAGGGTCTTTCAGTTCCAATGAGTACGATGACGAGATCTTGTCACCATCATCGTCTGAAATGGAGGCCAACTTTTCCTACCGCACAGGTCAGAGCTGGACCAGTCTTTCTGTTTTGTCTTTATTATTTATCAAGTACAAGCAATTACAAGAAGCGAATTCCAGGATAGGCCCTAGACCACGTCTGGGGTTTGGCATGTTCTTTCCTCTTGCCACGTTGTAGTTTTCTTATGCATAGTTGTAGTTATTTCATGAATTAAAGATCTAGTTAGCAGTTTGTAGATATTGAGAGTCAGTAGACCTCTCAGGCGAGCAATGATTTAAAATGATCAGAATGACCCAAAATCACAGTATGATTACCTTCCAGGCAATGCACCGATTCCAAAACATATTTATGCCATTTTTAGCTCTGGATGGTGGAAATTTATATTACCCTGTGGTGTTATAACTCATAGGAACACCTGCTAAAGTCTGCCGAGGGAGAATGTTTCCGTCAAGCCAAAGTCGTGGCCTTTAAATTCATCCTCTGCATAATTTCCACCACAATCTGTTGTGAATGTTCTATTGCTCTGTTGATTTTGACTGTTTGCCAGGATGGAACAGTTTGAGACAATTAGGGAATGTTCTCCTGTTGGAACTTGTAATTTCAGCAAGTTATTTGTGTTGCTTGTTTCGAGGCCAAACACTGTGTCCAACCGCAAAAGTGTTGAAATATTGCATTTTCCTAATGGGACGTAACAGCGGCGGCGGTAGCGCTCACACTTATCTGCTGATCTTATCACGTTGGACATGCAGAAACTCAGGCAGAGAGGTGCATGGCATACCGAATTCTTCTCGGGGGTCAGCTTTGGTCAGCCCTCTGAAAATAACCTGGCCATATGTGGGTGTATCCTTACGACGACAGATGTAGAGGCATGGTAAAAAGTGCAATATGTCGTTTTTGCCAGATTATAAACATGCTTTCAGACCAACAACAACATAATTTTTTTAAGTTTTAAAATTAAAAGTTTTTAATGCTCTTTTATTCTCTGAAGTTTTCAAACAAGGGATGCTCTGCATCAGTTAGGGTGTTTGAATGCACTTAATAATCCAATAACTACAGAAAATATAATTTTGTCAGTAATCTGATCAAGGAGTTTACATGCACTTGAGTAATCAGATAATTGGAAACCTCCCTGTTTTTACAACTGTGGAAGTAACTGGATGTCTGATTTGTGACCAGCCGATAATCTCACAGAAATAAATAGGTTAGCTGTTGCCAGATCCTACCCTTACCTGTTCTATGTAAATAAGCCCAAAAGAAGCAAAAAATTAAAGATTAAGCGAACTTTTCTCCCGCTAGTTACTCTGTGCACATGCTCAGACTGCTAAATCCGATTGAAACTTAGGTGACTGGTATACATGCTTTGAGAAATCAGATTTTTGCTTTGGCAAAACCAATCAGAGCTCAGTTAATAAAAAAACTCAAAAACTCAATAATCAAAACTCAAAGTCACTTGAATGATAATGCTTAATAATTTTACGGGTACAGCACTTTTTGGCCCTGCTGATGGACTCAATATTTTACATTTTCCCACTGAAAACATATTTTCTAGGAATTCCTGGAAAATAAGCTTTAGTAAAATGTGAGGGCTATGTTTCATTTGCACATAGTGAAAATATGCTTTGTATTGATATTACAATGGCATCAAAAGACCTTTTAATCCTGATACATCCATTTCAGTCAGCAACCTGTTTCACACGATCTAATTCAGACGTTAAACAATGCATTTTTATTAATTAATTAAACTAATTTATTTATATAGCTCTTTTTACAACGGTGCATTGTCTCAAAGCATCTTTACAATATTACATTATCTTAAAAGGCCAATCGCAAATTAAGCAAGCCTAGGGTGACAGTGCCAAGGAAAAACTCCCTGAAAGTAGTAGGAAGAAACCTTGGGAGGACCAAAACTCAAAATGGGAGTTCTCCGTTCTCCATGGGTGGTCTAGATGTTAATTAAGTAAATATTTAAAAGTATATTAAAGTCAAATTAAGCAAACAATATAATTGAAATTTAAATAATAATATTCAAGTTAGTAATAAAATAAGTAACAACATAGATTTTAAAGCCAAATAGATTTTAAAATCAGTCCTCAGTGGAAGGTCCATGGAGGCACATCGTCTCTTAGTGACTAAATGTTGGAGGGAGTTACTGCACTCTGGCTTCTGTTGATGAAAATGAACACTTTTTTTAAAAGTAAAAACAGAGACAGAGGTTTGTATTGGATTTAAGAACTACAATTGTATATAAAATGGAATATTATTTTTTGTTATTTGAGTTTGGGAATGTCAGTGTTATTTTTCTGAACGAAACGTTTAAACGGTGTCTACAAAACATGAAATGGGACTTTTTTTATTCTAATGACACACTGACAAATCAATTGATTTTAAGATCTAGAGCAAGGAATAAATCTCTTGCGTTTTTCTCGTCAGTTTTGCAAATGTCAAGCTCCTTTCATTCAGAACATAACACTATTTTACGTAAGACTGTAACTGAATAAATAAATAGATTTAGGGATATGGGTGCATAGTACCGTTTGTTTAAAATCTACTTCTAATTACACTTTCCAGTACATGGCTCTCAATCCTGGAGACAAATTACACTTTGTTTATATGACATTTATTTCTGATCTGTTCTTTCTTTTCTTCTGTCTGCCTCTATCGTGGGATTTACAGCAACACCATTCTGTACTTTTCCACAAACTACAGCGCTGCTGTCACCGAGGCTGGTTTCAGTCAGAGTGACAGACCGCCCGCTGCACCCTGAAGATTGAAACCAGAGCAGAGAAATCTGATTATTCATCTTAGAAATGACATTAAACATATAGAACAGGCCAGTAAAATATGTTATGAAACGACGAGAGCTCACTGGCACTGGCGTTGCTCCTGACCCGATGCCTGCTGCCATTTCATCACGCTGGAACGCAAGTCGAACGTGTAGCACTTTAGAGCTTTAAAATCTCCCGTCACACTGTTTCCTCCAGGAGGACTTGACGTTTCAGACTGAGGAAACAATCCGCCTCGCTACTGCATATGCAGGATTTTAACCTCTCTACAGGCCTACGATGTGAACATCGTGTTTCTTGGCTTACTTATGTTCTCGAAATACACAATTCAGAAATATGTTTTGCTTAATGTATAAACAATAAATCTTAAATGGGACCATTGGTGGCCAGGAGCTCATTTGAGCTTAATATAAAATAAATATATTATATATTATAAATTACTTAGACACAGTTTAAGATACTACACATCTAACATGGCCACATTATGAACATTTTGTGCTTACCAGTGCTATTGAAACGACTAATAATTTAGTCTGACGGAAGCCACAAATGCATCGATAGACAGTGTTCGGACTGCATCCTCGGTTTCTTAAATTTTAAAGCCGTTTATTTTCCTTTGACACTGCAGCCGGGTCCTTCTTAGTTTCTCTAAGGATTGCTTCAAACATGGCGCGATATGCAATATGTCCCTTCTAATTTTGTTTCAAGCAACATTACCCCAAATATTTTGGGGGTTACTTCACTATCCCACCACTGAAAACCTCGCTCACTGCTCTCTTCCATTTTTCCTTCTCTCAGAGTGTATTCATGAAAAAAGTTGAACTGGAATGGCGTGAAAGCCGCATGAATTCCAATCCGAGTCAGATCTGTATCGTATTTTGATACCACCTATAAAATAAGCCCAAATCAGAAAGTGAAAATTTCAAATTTAATGTTTAATGTTTCAGATGAGATCAGATTTGGGCCACTTTTACTTGCTGTGTTAATGTAACCTTTTACACAATTTAATGTATGCCAGGTCTTTCAATACTGCGTTTCTCTTTTCTGCCAGCAGGGGTCGCCAGGGTGGTTAACTCGTACTGGTTTTCTGTCATTCAGACGTGAATTACATGTCTATAAGATTTTATTTCCTCTTATAATTTTAAAGACCTCAGGCCTCCAAGCAGACAGACATTGGTTGGATGGACGCTAAACTATGCATATTTGTATTTTTTAAAGTTTAAATTGCCACGGTGTAATTGATACAAAACTGGGACATAAAAGCACTGCATTAGGTCTGTAGAAAATTGAAAAAAAGCACTGTCCTGTGTCTGTAAAGGTGTCCACACTTTTCAGAAGCCAATTGTTATTCAATTTGAAATCAAACATTGGCAGACGCGTGTTTTATTGAAGCTTGTTCTTGGCAGAGGTGTGAGATAAGCTGAACTGACCTCCCTTTAAGATCTAGATTTTTACACCGTCATAATAAACATTTGAGGCTTTATCTGGCTCTTGAGATCGGCTCACAAAGAGTTGAGGCACACACATGGGAGAATTTACCAACTCAGTCCAACAGAAGCAACAGTAGGAGGTGATAAGCCGTTATGTTGACACAAGGCACAGAGTGTTTAAGCCTAGCACAGTGTACGCTCGCTCAGTGTGAGGACAGGATGGGCTTTGTGTTTCAGTTGGAAGCCTTGGAAGAGTATGGTCTACAGTTTAGGAGCGCTTCGACTTACTCTTTAAAGAACCTGACTTTGGCATCCACAGTCCTTCAAATCCTGCTCCAGCTATTAAATATAATTAGCATGGTAAGGTGATTGAACGTAATTGATTACAATTAACATTAAAAATAGTTTCTTTATGCTCAGAGATTAAATCAAACCACAGAGAAATTTTCAGTAGCGCACTGGAATCGAGATCAAATGTTTTTAATGCCTCCAAGTAGCTTTTGGCACAGGTGCTGTTTAAAGAAACCTGAGTTCGAGATGTTTTAGGCAAAGTATAGTTTTTAAAAAGTGCATTCTATGTGGGAGAGGTTACACTCCAACTTTCCCATTCATGGCTTCCCCTGAGAGGGATGTTGTAGGGTAGGTAGTTCCACATGTTAGATCTAAGCATAGTTTAAGAGTGTGTGAATGTGGTAAAGAGGGATTTCTGCCACCACAGAAGTGTAAATGGCCTTTACCAAGAGTCCAGACCCGACCCCATACCATAATAGAGCCTGGCTTTTGGACTTGTTCCTCATAACAGTCTGGATGCTCCTTTTTAGTCTTTGGTCCAACAAAGATCTGTAATCCTGATTGGTCTGAGCACAATCCTTGTTTACATGCTGATGGTCCATCCTAGATGCCTCTGAGCCCAGAGAAGTGGGCGGTGCTTCTGGACATGGTTAACATGAGGCTTCTTTTTTGTACAGTAAAGTTTTAAGTGGTATTTGTGAAT
>JAVSBV010167781.1:0-14066 GCA_033117975.1 Parotocinclus spilosoma | reverse complement strand
AAAAGTAAAAGTACTGTATTTTAGTACTTAAGTAGAGTACTTAAGTAGTTCTACTTCGTTACTATACATCTCTGGTTTTTTTCTTATATTTAACATCTGAGCCACCCAAAGGAGGTCAGGTCAAGGTCCCTTTTTGAGTCTTGGTCCTCCCAAGTTTCTTCCTCATAATGTTTAGTTTTTCTTCTCCAGTGTTCCCCTAGGCTTGCCCAATTTGGGGTTGGCATAGAATATGATCTAATATTGCAAAACTGCTTTGAGACAACGCTCCAAAAAAGCACTAAAAAATAATGACTTGACTTGACAATAAAAGATTCTTCTGCAGAAATCCGACCGTTTATTAGTTCAATCAGATTTACGAGCTGTAAGGAGGACTGGCAGAAGGACAGAGCTCAGTAGGTGTGGCTGGCTATGGAAATGTGTTGGTTCTGCACAATATAATGATCTGATTTGTCTAGCAGAATGAAAAAGTCCATACAGAGTTCAGCAATATTCTGTGCGTCTGGATAACGTCGTAGACGTAAAGATCTTTACCAGCGAGTTTCAACGGAAAGAATAAACTTAATTTATAACTAAGGCAGTTGTTTGCTGGGCCGAATCGAGCACTGTCTAAACAGCTAAGAGAAAAGCTTGTGAACACGCTGAATATAAATAGCCCTGAATTCATTAACGTAGCTTCAGATCCCTCTTTCTCATGCTGCTGCTGGTGGGCACTCTCAGACTGGAGAGGTGTGCTGGACTTACTGTTATCAGGGAACAGGACTGAAGGTCAACTGGAGTTAATTACTTATCCCCTTAGAGTGAAAATGGCTTGTACCATCACAAATGACAATGAGCATAATTATTGTATCATTCTATAATCACTATAGAAATGATATTCTAAGTATTTTAAGATAATACAGCTGCTTGGTAGAGCAGTGTAGCGGTTAGCAGTGTCACCACATGAATCCAGTGACTGTTCGAGTCCGAGTCTGACTGTTCTTCCAGGTGGTTATGTGTTTGTGTTTGAATGTGCCATGTAATATCTGGCACCACATGACCCTGAAATGGATGACAACCTTTTTGTAGTTTTATTAACTAAAACTGTCACACTCCATCTAAACGGTTCCTCACGACCGCAGCGACATGGTGTTATGTCCAGAGCGTGCCATCCAGCCAGTTGGGCATCGCATCCAAAAACCACGGGTTGTTTCTGAGGGAGAAACGGTGGGTCAGGGGATCTATGCAAAGCACTTACACAGCAACCCCTACCCGTAACAGCAATGGACTGTGGCCCTGACTTCATTACAATGGAGTTAAGAGATCATAAAATCGATCTATTTCTACACATATTAATGTGTAATAAATGTTTAATATTAATTAAGTTTAAAGTATTAAAACCAGTACTGTTTATTTAACATTAAACACAAAACATAGTATGTAACACCAACTCTTGGCCAAAACCCAGCTCTGAACCATTTGTTTTTTATCATTAAAATGATTGGTACTGTAAAATATATCAAAAAACCCTAATCTCTTAATTTTTTTGAAGTAATACAAGGTTAATCTTGAGGGTTTTTTTTGTATCCAACTTCCTTACAGTATACATTTAAAATCAAGTGACTGGAAGAACATTGCCGTCCAAAATTGATGATGGTCAGTCGATGCCATTTAAGCTAAAACTGGCTGACGTTCAACCAAATGACATGATTGATCCACCAATATGCTTAACAGTTGGTAATACGGTCTTCTTGTGAATTGATCGTCCTTTTTTAAACACATCTTTGGTTAATGTAGGATTGGTATTGGATTTTAGAACATCATTGTTAGCTGATTAATCTGTGAAGTATCTAAATGAGCTACGGTCCAGGTTCTGTGCGAACCAGCCAGACTCACCATCAAAGTTACCAAACTACTTCTTTAGGAACTTTGCTTTAGAAGGGCACTGAAGAAACTTTTGGTACTGAAGTGGGACTGTGGTGGCCTAGAGGTTAAAGTATTGGACTATGGACCAGAAGGTCCAGGGTTCAAATCCCACCTCTGCCAAGCTTACCACAGTGGGGTCCCTGGGCAAGGTCCTTAACCCACAATTGCTTGGCCACTCCGGATAAGGGCGTCTGCTGAATGACAGAAATGTAAATGTAAATAAATGTCAAATGTGTTGAAACTACTACACAACTACTATGTGACATTCTGGTAGTGGACAGGCAATATTCAGGTGCTGTGGTAGCCTAGCGGTTAAGGCACCGGACTCTGGACTTGGGTTCAAATCCCACCTCTGTCAAGCTGCCACAGTTGGGTCCTTAAGCAAGGCCCTTAACCCACAATGGCTTGGATTGTAAGACTGTATCAGTTGTAAGTCGCTCTGCTAAATGCTGTAAATGTAAAATGTTCCTCCACTTCCATAATCCCATGACTGCACATTTTATATTGTGAACCTGTTAGCAGTGATAACAGAAACAACTATATAACTGTGTATAAGCAGATTTTATCTGTGTATAAGCACATTTTATCTGTGTATAAGCACATTTTATCTGTGTATAAGCACATTTAATCCACATAGCAGACATATGTTTGGAATGTAGCCTGTACTTTTCTATCTAGGTGGCTCAAAAGCACCAAGGTATGTTTTTCTAACCTCGAAACCCACACAGACACATATCCCATCTCTGGTGACTTGTTTTGTCCAATAATAAAGACTGTGTACCCCCCTGTTCAGGCTGCCAAGTTGCCTCAGGGTCTCATCACACACTTCACTGAGCAGTCAATTTTGGTGTGTTTGCATGTGAAGGCAGACAAAAATAACATGTCAAAGTCTGTATAGTCATGTCTGTCAAACATTCAGCTCCGAGGTTGAGTCGACATTTTATAATTAGCCCTTAGACATGTTTTAAGATTCGTACTGTTAGTTTGCACAGGTTACTGCCATGGCATTTACAAAAAGGCACGGAAGTCCTTTAATAAAAACAAATATAGCCTTGCCTAGCTGTAGCTTTGTAATAATGAGTTTGTTGAGTGATCAAACAAACCTGTAAGAGAGACAGAGAACTGCTGACAAGGCAGATGCAAAATGAGCAGGTGGGCCAAGTCCAAGCAGAGCACACACCTTTCAGGATGAAAATAACCATCCCACTGTTAGACTACAAACATTTCTGTCTTATTTTTATCCAATCCTTACAAACAATGTTTTAAAAAAACAAGAGCGAGCAAACATTTTTAACAGCAAGTAGGTATTTTAAATACTTAACAATTATGGCACACGTTTGATACTGTCCTTTTAAATATTGCATCAGAAATATTGTCAGTATCAGAAACTGTCAGAAACTTAGTTGCCATTTTTTTTAGATATTAGCTTAAGTTGTGATCATTCTGTATTGCTGTTTTCTCAGTTATTATACTATTACATTTAAATACTTATCTTGCTCATGTTTACCATTTTGCTTGCAATATCAGATTTAAACACAAGGGGCAGTGTTTTGGCGTCAGAAGGTCCAAACGTAGTTTTTTTTATACAGGTTTGACATTTTCATAATTTTAATTGTATGGTGTACACTTCATGCTATTAATAAAATCATTTCTTAGCTGCACACAGCGATGGTGCATTCTTCACTCAAGGTCATTGATTTTCAAAATGAAAATAAAACACCACTAACACAAGCCTGTATAAATGAGAAAGAGTTTATTTACTGTAGGTTTTTTTAGATAATATCTCAGATATAATAGGTTATTTTACATAGCAATAACCTCCGATATTATACTATACCTTAGGTACTGTCATTAGATTTTACATGAGAAATTATCGTTAAGTTTGATTTGACATCAGATATTATCATGTAGTTAGATTTTACATCAGATATTATCGTTAAGTTAGATTTTACATCAGATATTATCATGTAGTTAGATTTTACATCAGAAATTATCACATAGTTAGATTTTACATCAGATATTATCCTGTAGATAGATTTGACCTCACATTTGATCTTTTATATCAGATATCCACTGCAGGTAGATTTTGCATCAGGCAGTAGTTAGATTTGACATCAGATATTATCCTGTAGTTAGATGTTACCTTATTTAAAGTTAGGTTAGAGTTAAAGTTTACCACTGAAATGAAATAAGAACATTGTTTACTAAAGCATAAATCATGGATAAAAGGTTCGGCCAAGTGTCTAAATGTCAACGAGAATCGGTGAGCACGCGCACACACGCACACCATGTCTTCTTTTTATTATTGAGAAATGTCTTTATTCTCTATACCGGTTTCTGGAGGGGAAAAGATGAAGCTTCACGTACAAAACTCGGATAGAATTGTCTTTACCGTAGCCTACATTTTATTTACAATCGCCTATCTGGTAGAAACTCGGTTTAGTGATCCAGAGCAACATCCAGGTGTAAACAAAATTCATTCTAATGTGAATTATTCTGGGGTTTTTTTTTTTAATTCCCTGAGCTACATTTCTAAGTATAAAACGGAATGGTAGTTATATCATGAAACAGCTAAACAGTCCAGATATCAGAGCCGAAATGTCGACTTAAAGACCAAACCCCGAGCCGCTTTAGGAACTTGCGCACTCCTATTAAACACACAGCAGCGAAAAAGAAATCTGACCTCAATTACTTTACCTCTGTGCCAGTGGAGTCGCAGAGTCTTGGTATAAATCTGGATAAGACCGATGGTGTCGCCCCGAAGCCGCGATCTCGATTTATTAAGGCTCCGTGCGCCGCTGGTGCGGGTGAGGAGCGACTCGGCTCTCGGTTGCGGAAAAAGCCGGCGCCGTTTCGGCTTGCGAGACCCCGAGGGAGCTAATTAATCACGGGCGCACAGGGGATCCCAGGAACACGGGCTTATTTTAGCGGTATTAGTGCTATTTCCCTGTTGGTTATAGCCTATGCAAGGAGTAAAAGCGCCAGGATGTTCGATTATATCCGTTTCGGAAAGAGGCTGCATCATTTCCCCTGCATCACCACCGAGCAGAAGCGCAGCTGGAATTCGGTTCGGCTTGGTGCTTTAGAACCGTCTCCCAGCCCGCTGTACAGAAAAAAAAACCTAGCTCATGTGATTTTTAAATTGTTTGTTGGAGAAGACGTTTGCCATCCAGATGGGCGTCTTAAGAAAGAGGCTGGTACGGGTTTTAAATGACCTAAAGTCCTAATATCTGCTGGGAAATGCAGAAACTCCCTTAAAATGGAGACACAGAAGGATGGATGGATGAATGGATGGATGTTGGTGTCACTCAAAGTGAAGAGGCATTGTACAAATTTCTAAAATATAATAAATCATTTCCCCTTATTGCATAACTAAACTGGTGGAAATGGTTTGCCTTTACCTTTACCTTTACCTTTAGGAGTGTGTGCTGCTCAGAATAATAATAAGAAAAGCATGGAATGGTAAAGATTTCAGAACATTCCATAAAATGATGACATGGAAGAGCAACCGAATGCTGGTGCCATAAACACTCGTGCATGCTGTCTCAAAATTGACTGGAAAAGCTTTTTCTAAAATGTCAAGTGCCAGAGAAGGATGGCTGGATGTTGACAGGATTGATGGATGCCCTCTTTAACTTTTGCTGGTGCCATAAAACCTCACATGCAAGTTTGGGCTTTCTTAAAATTAGGAAAGAAACTAGACAGATGGATGGGTTTTAAGAAGAATAAGTGTAGGTTCCATCATGTGTGACGCACAATTACATTATAAGGAAAGTAAAATGAATTTTTTTGAAACTTAAAACTTAAAACTTTTATTTCTGAGCCTTATCTGTTTAAGAGAGCTCTGTTCACTCGTAGATGCACACTTTAGTCTATATATGTCCTCAGATATTTTTTTTTACGTTTTGAACCCTTGTCTTTTTTTTAAATAAGACATTTAAAACTTTTACTGATGGTGAAATAACTAAGTAAGACATTTTCTTAATTGGTGTGGTTAAATTGTTATATAATAAAAATGAAATAAGTGGTGGTCAACTTGTGTCTCTAAAATGTCTCATTGTGAGTGCATGCACCCTGTGATGGACTGGTTCCCAGTACCAGCTAGTTTCACCTTGTCTTTTAAATCCATTTGCTCTTTTAGTTTTCATATAAATGACCCTACAGCTGAACTCACTCCCTTATTACTCAGGTCAAAAAGCCTTTTGAATTAATGAGCTACCAAATATTAGCAAATTACCTACTGTGGTGCCTAAATTATTCCCCTGATGGACATAGGTGGCTCATAAACCATTTAAATCTGACGATCCTACTATTAATTGAGTGTATAAATATGCACTCTATTTAATTAATCCCATTAGAATTGATTTAAGGCGGTGGCCGGTGCGTCCTGAGTGCGTGTTGAATATGTATTACAGCCTGTTCATCAGATATCACCCAGAAGGAAGACGTGCTGGGAAAAAACACCTCAGATTTTAAAGCCTCGTCTTATTTTTAGTTTATTAAAGACCGTAAAATTATCTATAGTGGTGGCCATGAAAAATCTTAACTAAAGTTCAACTACAGAACTTAAAAAACAAAATGACTGCAAGTTCTAGAATTAGAAAGTCTATCCCCAGCTATTTGAGTTTCACCTTCTTTATGGAAAAATAAGCAGCATGTCTGTAGGTTCTCAGTCATCCAGGACATGGTAGACTTGGCTTTGAGGAGCAGGCAACTGGACCACTTCTTGGTTCATGAAGATGTTTCACCTCTCACCTGAAAAGGCTTCTTCAGCTACAAAAGCTGATGGGAAATCCCAGGTTGACACCTTGGAGATGGTTCTGAGAGTCATTGACCACTCTATCAGCACATGAGTAAAAAGGGGGCCAAGCTGTGTCCCATGTGAGTCATTAAGGTCGAGTGGGTCAAGGTGGGAAAATGAGTTAAACCATCTAGGAAGGGATGTCAAGACTGCTTTGTAGGTGGTTTATAAACTGTGTCGTACACTATCCCCTCTGTTCACCTTCTTAACACCTCTTTCAAACAATCTGCTCAAAATTTGAATATGAAATAAGCAGCCAAAATAATATTTCAAGAAAATTGAAATAATTATGACTGGGTGTAGGTTTTCGCCTCCAGTGACTTTGTGATCTTTAAAGATGGCTTTTCCCTATGTTTTGCATACACTCTTGTCCTACACAGGGTGACAGTGTGTTATCTCACAGTTACAGACACCCGGCTTCAAGTTCCAGCACATATGGAGTTTGCATGCTCGCATTAAGTCAATTGGTGCCTCTAAATTGTGAATGTGTTGTGATGCCCTGTCTGGGGTTTCTTATCGCGTAACCTTTCCAAACCCCCCCCAAAAATGATATATTGTCTCTTCTTTTTTGGTCATTTGCAGAGCAGAGCAGAGGAGAGTATTTACGCCTGCACGTTTGTCCTCTAATCAAACTTCTGCATGTCATGAAATGAAACGTTTGGTGAATGAATTTTAGAGGTTATTGAAAATTGTCCCAATGACCCCAACAATGTTTTTGATATGCTTTCTATCTTTCTCTATGACCCCAAATGAAAACTCAATGATAATGCAAATTCGCTGCAGACTGCACAGCACAGGTCAGTTCAAAACAAAATCCAATTCTTTCCATCGGTTTCTCTTGGTCGAGGAGGCAGCAGGCTGAGAAGGTCAGCCCAGACGTTTCTATCCCTGGCCACAGGTTCCAGCTTTCCCTGGGGGATGGTCCAAAGCCAAATGAGAAAAGGAGCCAAACAGAGGGCGTCTGTGCAAGATGTCGACTTGCTCCTCTTGTTTTGAAGGAGCAGCCCAGCCACACCGAGACACCCACACAGGGTTCCACTGCCGCAGATTTAGAGGTGCCAATTCTTATCCACTCGTACTCGTGACGCAGGATAACCATGGTTGTTACTAAAAGGACAAAATCATCTGCAAATAATCGAATCCTAACCCTAGAGACATCACCTCTAACCCTCCATAATCATCCACCCTTTAGCCATGGTAGTCCATAGTCCACACATACACAAAGCGGACTGGAGACCAGACCTAGCCATTCCTTGGCACCTGAAGATGCTTACATGCACCTTGTAATTATGGGGATAAACTTCAGAATTCTCATATGTAAATAAATGTTCAAATGGGGAAAAAAACAAAGAAGGAATGCACGTGGCACTCGTGCTGTAGAGGTCTGTTTCTGTTCCAACATGACTGTACCCCAGTGCACAAAGCAAAGCCCGTAAAGGCATTCACTAAGGCTTGGCCTCAACCCCATTAAACACCTTTGGGATGAACTAGAACAGAGTAAAGTCCTCCAGATCCTCTCAAAATCATTTATCCAAAAATCAATGTCTGAACTTGGAAAAACGCACAGTCCAAAATCTTGTAATAGACCCACCCAAGAAAGGTGGAATCTGTTATAGCTGTAAATGGGGGAACAAACTTCAAATTAATGCTTGTGATTTATTGAGAATGGGGTGTCCCAAAACATTTACCCGTAGAGTTGCTTATCTATCAATCACTGTTTGCACTAACACCAGAAATCTGATTTAAAAATCCTTTTATTTGAAATGATTTAAATACAAATAATATATATTTTCCATTTACAATGAGTTTTCTTGTAAACAAAAGTGGCAGACACTGGTTAACTGGGCTCTACACCTCTTTTTGTTGGACTATACATGGTCAGGCCTTTATGAGCCATTAGAAATGTGTGTGTGTGTGTGTGTGTGTGTGTGTGTGTGTACAGTGTCTGTATACAAAGGCTTGTTTTAACTGCCTGTATTTTCCGAGTCACAGCTTTTCATACAAAGCATCTGAAGAGACTACATTCGTTTGGTGTCTGCAATACTAAATGTTCTATCCAGCTTGGGCTAGGAGCTCTGGGGCAACGGTCTAATACGCTAACCCTCCGTCACGGTGACCCGGGTTCAAATCCTCACAGTGCCATCCGATTGGGTCCGACATCACATGCAGGCATAATTCTTGCAAGTAACCACAGTGACCCCTGCTGGGTCTGTGATGGTCTGGTGTCCCATCCAGGGTGTATTCTCCAGCGTGAAGCCCCACCGTAATCCTGAGCAGGACATGGCGTGCATGTACAGTCAAGTCCAGAATGCTGGCACTCTTGGTATAAAAATACAAAAGGTTCATTTATAGGTTAACAAGGCAGTAACCACAACTGAACAGAGTGCCAGCGCCAGTGCCATCCCTGGCCGGGCACGTGCACTCCCTCCCTAATTTACAATGGACCACTTTGGAAGTGCCAACAGACCCGACACATTGCAATGGGATAGAAATCTGGGAGTACTCGAAGGAAACCCACACAGAAATAAGGACCCTATACAGGCAGAGGCCGACCAGAGACTTGAACCCAGGTCTCTGAAGTAACCAGTTCCTTGACCCAAACCATTGAAAATATGTAGGGCAAGCTGAAAAGGGGGGCAGTGAGGGGACTTAAAAGCCTGGAGAATCTGGAGAGGTTTTGTATTGTTGAGTCTTGAGTTCCTGCTGGATGGAGATACAGCAGGATCTACGACTTGCACACTGGGTAGGGTAACTGACTATGGACTAGATGGTCCAGGGTTCAAACTCCAGCACCCTAAACAACCCTAAACAAACCGAAATGTAGAATACCAATAACTGACAAAACCTCACAGAGACAGTATTGTATTGTAAAGTGGGGGCACCCCTGGTCTGCATGACACCCAGAGGAACACCGAGACACAGGACCACTTGATTCTCATTGGCACCACACCTCATGATCTTCTGTCCCCTTACCAGGTAATGATGAGACTTCACACCAACTCAAAACAAAATTAAACCTCACCTCACCAGAAACGCCCAGCGATCCTGCACGACCCAGTGTTACAGATTCATGATAATATAACATAAGCCAGCTTCAGCAAACCATTAAAAGCAATGGTGCCAATAATTCTGGAGCCGACTGTGTGTTATATGCAGCCAGGAGACAACCCAATCTTTCACAGCCACAAGAGGAGGAGCAAACGGCCTCCGCTTATCCTCATACACATGGTCAGGATCCAACAGGAAAACTGTCCATTTAAGACCATTTTATATGAGCCTGCAATTTAAGACTTGAGTTTTAATAAACAAATCTGACAGGCCGCAATCTTGACACCTTATAACAGCCATCCAACAGACCTCTTCACTGAAGCTGCTTCAATATTAATAAAAACTACGCAAAAAGCCTAAAAGGCGCCCCAGTCATCCTTAAAGCATGAGTTTGACACCAGATTGGGGGCATCCACCCCATTAGCAACGTTCACATCTCGACTATAGACATGTCACAGCCTAAACAAAGAGAAAGAAGAAAGCTACACTCCTTCTCCGCTCGCCCCGCTGACATAAGGCAGACCACACAATCGACTGTTTGAAACCACAAGACAGAACGTCGCCTCCGCCCACTCAATAACAGCCCCCCTTCCAAACACAAGCATGAAATACAATCATATGACCAAATAAATATTACTTACAAAAAAAGGCATAACCCTTAAAAGAAAAAGGCTCATTCCAAATACATCCAGTAAGTCCTTAAAGCACAAGCCGGGACTCCTCCTATTTGAAATGAAGGTAAGAAAAACAAGAAAAAAGGGAAAACGTTCTAAATCTATACTTGATAGCGAATAGGCCTAAAGCAGCCTGGAACGCAACAGAAATTCAAATCACTAACTTCTGAACGGTACATTCTTTATAATACATCTTACACCGATATTACTGTAAGCCCCAAAATCATCAGGCAGTCACTCAATCTGAATTATAATCATTCAAAGATCCTGAAAACTCTATAGCTGACTTCTGTTCGGGCTGATTTTTATATATACACAGTACAGTGCAAAAGTCTTAGGCCACCACTAGATGTGCTGTTTTAGCAATGGTAAGACAACCATATATACTTAATATAAAAGTGAGGGTATTTTTTAAAAATAAAACATTCCCATTAAAATTGCCCCTAATCTTGTTTGTAGTGTGAATATAACATTGACGACTGACCCAAAAATGTCAAACTTGGATTCAATACCAAATAATCGTCTTTTCCATTATTTTTGTTCTGATCATTGTGAGCTTTAGCACATCTTGGCCTCTTCACACTGTTTCTTTCCTGTATTTCCTGGTTATATTCTAATAAAGAGATAGAATATTTGATCAACTGGTTATTTATGGTCATTTTATCATTGCTACGTAAAGGTGGCCAAAGACTTTTGCACAGTACTGTAGTTCTCTCGTTGTTTATCGAAAGCTTATTCCCGGTTTCTCTCTTCTGGTCCTGGTCAGGGTCATGAGGGGTTCCTCTCTGGATTCACTGGGCACAGGTGACCAGAGCGGTATGGCAGTCCAAAAGTCCAGCGGTTAGCACACAGACTCAAAACCAGATCACCACGACGGCGGACTAGTATATCAGACTGCTCGTCACCGGAAGCCAAAGCAAACCAAAAACTTTTAAATTGCCACACTTGAATAGGACACTCTTAACAAGCTGGTGCATGGTGTGGTCGGCCAGCGTGACGGGGCGTTTTCTTTACACGCCAAACCAACCGCACTTGTAGGTTTGTAGTTCAGCCGTTCACCGCGACAGCTAAAGAAAGGGCAAAGTAAAAGCATCCAAACGTCTCTGGGAATTTATCCTGGACTACTGGGACGTACTAAAACAAACATAGACTCAAATCAAAGGCAGATGGAGCATACAGAGAACTATCCTGGCTGTGGAATGTCTGGAATTGGAGGAAAGTGTGAAGAGATAAAGCAGCTTCCAAGATCTCAAAGGAGAAGCAAAATGACATGCATGATTAATATTTGCGCCTCCAGTTCCCCTTTAAGCACTGCCACTCACTCTTAATGAAGCCAGTCCAGCTCACACTGCCTACATCCAGCAGTGGATCCTGGTGACGCCAGTCTCCTTCTACACTAAATATAAATGATGATCATGACGTGCCTGTTTTGGGGGAAGCAGTCTGTTTATTTGTCTTAAATGGCAGTTGGTGGAACGCAGACTGCAGGACAGTCACGCTGATGATGGTCATGAAAACGGTTTCAAATAAAAAATTGTGTGTGTGTGAGAGAGGTTGGGGAATTAACAAGGTTGGGGAGTCACAGTCTGTACGTTATAAACGTCACACTCGTGTTGCATGATTGTGTGTGTGTGTGTGTGTGTGTGTGTGTGTGTGTGTGTGTGTAAGATCCAAGTTTGCATGGGTCGGCTGAGTTAGTCATTGTCTTCGTCGTCTTCTTCAGACTCCTCGATTCCATCGCTATCCTCCTGGTCCTCCTCCTCTTCCTCGGTCTCTGGGATGTCCCACTGTGGGTGGTTGTCCAACATGGCCTTTGCTTCATGCACCTCCAACTGAGGATTAAATTCACACATTGCTTAAAAGCACGCCTACAGTCAATCCCTGCCATCTAAATTGTTTACGTATCCATGTAAATGTTGCTTTCTGCATGAATGGTACATATACTCATTAGGCGCTTTCACACCAAACGGATCTAGGGACTAATTGAGAAGTAAAAACACCTCTGCGGAGCTCCCAGAGAACTACATTTGTTCCGAGAACGGCGTGAGATGCTAAGGTGACGGCAGGAGGTTTTCAGATTGTACCTCCATATAGGCTCAGTAAAGCCTGTACTTGATGTCTGTGTTTTAATCATTATTTATTTTTTACGTGTGCCATTGATACAAGGATATTTTGTTGAGTTGCTTGCCAATCATTATACGCTTCACTAAGTCTGGAGAAAAGCATTTAAAAAAACATTCGGTGTGAAAGCACCCATTAAGCACTTATAGAAAAACCTAAAACACAGGGGACTGGATTGACAAAAGTGTCTCATGAAAGAGCATCTCAACTGTAAACTTTTAACTTCATTCTTAAGAAAAAAGTTCTACTTCTTAAGCATTATCCTGTTTGCTTCACCCCTCTTTTCATAAGAACAGTTTTAAGGGCAAGTGGCATTCTTGAAAACATTAGGGTCTGACGTGATTTCTTAACCTCATGTTAACCGCACACTTTTCTTAGGCTGACATGGTAAGCATTTCAATTCAGCAAACTTAAAACAATATTAAACAATATTAAACTCCAAAGAGCTTTCCTTGAAAAACTGCTCTTTTTTCTTTGTGTTCACTGCTTTTCTTCCACCATCACCTCTTTCTTGTTTGCATTTTTTTTTTTGTTGTTTCTCAGGCTGTCCCCTGAGCCGATTAAACAATGAAAACTATTGTAAACATTTTTTGGAAATAAACTTGTCTCTCGCACCATATTCTCGAAGCTGCAAACTGAACCATGAACCATTCGGAAACAATGAATACTTTAAGAAATCTTAGTATTTATTATTTATTGGGAATATTTGCATTTAAGGATATTCTTACTAGTGGTTGTCTTAGAACCTTCAAGTTTCTTTTAAGGCTTTCTTTCTCGTCTATTCAGCCAATCACGTGGCACAAGAGCCCCGTTACAGGAGTGGCTGCGATGCTTTATAGTTCATACTACTATAAAACTTATTTTAAACTACATTTTTATTTAAAGCCAAAGAATTACATCTGAAAGGCTAATTAGATACTCATTACTGTTAGGAACAATTCTCTCAGATCAGAGCATGGTTCATTTATAACAAAATCGATAGCGGTCATAATGCCCAGCTATTGCAGTCTGAGTCATTCTAATCCCACTGCACTATTGTGATTGTGGCTCAATAACTTCCGGAGCAACACTTTTTAAAAAGGCAAAGAGACAGACCTTCAGCGGCTTGACCTGATCCAATCCCATGTAGGAGTCCGATTTCAGAATGACTGAATACTGATAGTTTCCGGTTTTTGATGGAGCAGGGAATTTCAGCTCAACCTGAAAACGATCAGAACACTCATGTTCATGTTTCACGTTGAAAAAACAAAAACAACTTCGTACAGCATATAGACTGTGTGCGCAACGGTGTCAGTCGCTGAATTATGATGCATGGCTTTGTCTGCGCTGTAACCGTCCCATTAAATAGACAGACACTGCAGCAGGGAGGTTGCCTGGCAACAGGGTACGAGGGAAACTGGCGTGGACAAGACGCAGCCGACCTCCCTTACGCACAATCATTAATAATAATCCTCAGTGCATGCAAAGTGCTCGTATTTAATCCTCTGCCGTGAACCCCCCCCCCCCAAAAACGCACGTCT
>JAVSBV010167761.1:0-14069 GCA_033117975.1 Parotocinclus spilosoma | reverse complement strand
TATCTATCTATCTATATATATATATATATATATATATATATATACAGTACTATCTTACACTAGATTACATGCTATTAGTGTCACATGATTTGTTAAAGATAATTCACAGAACACACAAGTTGCTGTATTCTATAAAACAATTTGCTCAGACATTCGCAAAACTAACATTCTGGCTGATCAAGAAGGCAAAACCTGGACAGATGTGGGGATTTTTTTGCAATTAATGAAACTACAGTTATATAAAAAAGTGAATGGATTCAGTAATGTACATCTGGCCCAAAGGCTGCATCAAAGCCATCCTGTGCAAACTGCATCTTAGTAGTTTCTCCTGTCTGTGTTCCTACCAGGGAAAAAAGATAAATCTTTCATTACTGATGAATACATACACAGTATTTAATGCTACATATACTGGTTCAATATTAATTCCTTAAAATTACTTTTTTAATACTGATTGTATTAAAAAACTTTGTAAAATGTAGAACATATATGGTAAGGAAAATGTATCCAAGATAAAAACTTACACACATACCTTCAATTGCAATAATATTTGCCTCCAAAGTTGAACGAATTTCATTAAGTACTTGAAACCCATCCACTTTAAATACATGTTTACTATCAGGATCTGATGCAATAAGATTCAACTCTTGTTCTGCCCTTAAATTATTAAAGGCAGAGCCAACCTAGTAAAATAAAAAAAAACATGTTAAATTTCATTATGATTATCCTAATAAGGTCCATTCAAATGACTATATTGTGCATTTTGGGTCAGGAATGGATGCATGCGCTTTACATTCATTCTTTTTTAGAGACAAGAGGGCCATGGCCACGATTATACAAATTCTGGTATACAAATTTTGTGTAATGCACCAACTTATAATTAATAAATTAATTCCTATAGAGTATACAGACTATATGTTTATTAAAGCTTATATCATTAATTCCGATTTGATTCTATTCTTATTATGAAATGGGGAGTAGGACCCAAAGATGCAGGATATGGGAAAAGAACGACGTGGGAGGGGCTGAAGATGAGGATATCATCAAGGTACATGTAGGCATGTGAGCGGTTCCAGGGGCAGCTTAAGCCGTCGGGCCAACCCCCTGTCGACAAAGTTGGAGGCTGATCCCGAGTCGATGCAGACTCGTAAGGTGGTGGACTCTGTCTGCCAGGTAAGGGATGCTTCCAAAAAGAGGTTGTGTTCAGGGACAGAATAACTGCGTGACCCCAGCGCCCTGGACTGGGGGCACGCCTTTAGTTTGACGCCTGGACCTTCTGGCTGGTGGCCTGGCTGGGGCCAGACTCCCTAACTGTATGGGTTCTGGCGAGGGTGGCCATCTCTCTGGCGACTCTTCCCCGAGGGGTGGAGAAAAGTCTGCTTAAGGGCGGTGGCGAACACCTTCTCCCATTCCAACACCTTGCTCGAGAGCAGGGAGCTCATGAACGCGATCTTGGAGTGTTCTGTGGGAAAGCGCGAGGATTGTTGTTCGTATGCCAGCGAACACTGAAGCAGGAATCCTCGGCACTTATCAGGTTTCCCGGAGAAACGCTCGGGCGGGGGCATGGGGGTCTCGAACAAAGGTCTGGGGGCAGATGTCGGGGCTAAGTGAGGCGTTTGATGGCCACCTCGTGTTGTCCGATAGCAGCGCCCTGGTGGTGAACTACCTCGGCAACATCTTGGGAGCCTGCTGGGTCTATGTTTGGCCTTGTCGTTCTATTATGAAATGGGGAGTAGGACCCAAAGATGCAGGATAAGGGAAAAGAATGACGTTAAATAACGCGGGAGAATGAAAAAGGTGGAGCAAAAGGCTCCCCAAGGTACAGAAAATAAAGAGAGGAGGTGCAGCTGGGTCATTTCCCAAATGGGGAAAAACCACCAGCTGGCTAGGGAGTGAATCGGCCATGGAACGGTCTAATCCACCAGAGGGCGAGCGTGAGCTCAAGCGTGCTGAGAGCACGAAGAAGTGGAGTCAGGGCGCGTCCCAAATGGAGCGGCACAACCGACTGGAGGGAGGCTCTGCGAAGCGTCGAGCATAGCCACGGAGCGGAGGAAACCCTGAGTCCTTCCCTGGACAGTAACCGTACCTCGGAGGTTACTCTCCTACACGTCCATCGGCTATAAACGCCCCGGGACGTAACCGCCTATCGTTATGTTGGAAACGCTTAGTCTAGGGCGAACTGTAGAAGTGAGCTGCATACGTGATTTACGCAAGCGAACCACTCATCTAACGCATGAGTCAAAACGACGTGGCAACGAGCAGAATCGGAACTGGTTCTTAAATAGACCAAGTTCCAGGTGTGGGTTGTCACGTCGTTTAGCTGGTCAGATATATAAGCCGTCTTACTGATCGCTCTGTAATGGCGGACGGCGGTGGACGCGACTGGTGGGAAGCTCAGCCGGGCACGGTAGGCTCCCCAACAGTTCTAGAATATGTCCACACCAACAATCAGAATTTTATGGTGGAAATTACTGGACATATAACCACTAATGTATTTTGCTATTATTAGTGCATGCATATAGACCTGAGCTTACATTTTTCTGCAATCTTGTATCATTTAATTCCAACATAATTTTATTCTAGAATATTTCATGAGTGTCCATGCCAAGTTTGACGCAGATCTGGGGGTGGGGGGTGTTTGCAGTAGATTGGGGCGCAGTTACAGATTAAAACTGCAAATGTCCATCGTAGACTACGTTCAGACAAGATATTTTTTGGGTATATGTAAAATATTAGGGACATAATTCCAGCACTCCAATTTTTTTTTCCAACACAGACCTTGGTGTGTACTAAATCATGTTAGATGGATGGTATATAGGTCAGTCAAAAGCCACAGAACACCCTTTTATTTCAAACAAAAAAACAAAAAGCAGAATTACATATCTGAATAGCCCAGCAAGTATTGGGTGAGGGGGCCTATATTTTAGGCTATATCCAAAACATGGCCATCATCTTGAAATCCACCATATTGGACCTAGATTAAGTATTTTCAATGGGAAGGTGGTTATGTAGCATATTAAACAAGACCTCTTAGATATGATATCTCTACAGGTTTAATGGTTATCAACACAGCTCGTCTTAGTCAGCAGCATGTATATTAGATCCAATCCCCACAAATTTACCCAAATAATGAACACCTAGTATTATAAAACCATTACTTATTATCAAAAACTCATCCCTAACCTGTGGTTATGTGCCAAAATCTTTTAAATGCGCCATAATAAAACCCCTGATTAAAAAAGCCAATCTTGCCCCTTGTGTTCTGTCTAATCATAGACCAATCTCAAATCTACCTTTTCTCTCCAACATCTTAGAAAAGCTGTATAATGGATAAGCATAAGGAGGATAATGATAAACTGTATTGATCCCTTTGGGAGTGATTCCTCAGGGAAATTGAGGTTCCAGCATCATCATTACAGTACACACAAGAGGAGGTAGAAAGGTAAGAAAGAGAGAATTAAAAATTAATGGAATTGAAGAATATATATTGTAAATAATATATGTTTAAAAATCAGTTTTCAAAAAGATATTGCACATGGTTAGAATTATTGCACCTATGCTTGTGTAAATTTAAGAATGGCTACCATTCCTTCCCATCCTCTGTCCTCCTGTTACCCCTCCTCCCCCCTGAGAGGAGTTGTACAGTCTGATGGCATGAGAGACAAAGAAGTGTTTTAGTCTGTTGGTCCTGCACTTAGGGAGAAGCAGTCTGTCACTGAACAGGCTCCTCTGTTTGATGATGATGGTGTGCATATATATGTGTATATCAGCAGTTCTGTAGTTACCTCCTAAGTAACAGTATTTATGAAACATTTCAGATAGACCTCATCACAGTAGCGAAACAGCATTAATTAGGGTAATTAATGATCTGTTAATATTATCAGATAATGGATGTGTTTCTTTTCTTGTTTTATTATATTTAAGTTCTGCATTTGACACTATAGATCATGATTTTTTACTGAATAGACTAGAAAGCACTATATGTATTAAAGGGACTGGCAGTTTCTTGGTTTAAATCCTATCTTGGTAACATTGCTAAACTTAGAAATATCCTCTCCTTTCAAGATGCTGAGAAACTAGTTCTATGTTCTAGTAAATCTCTAAATAAACTTTAACCAGTGCAAAATGCAGCAGCTCGAGTGCTAACTAGAACTAGAAAATTTGATCATATCAGTCCTGTTCTGTCGTCTTTACACTGGTTACCAGTTAAATTGCACATTGATTATAACATACTTTTTATAAAGTATAAAGCTCTACATGGTCTGGCTCCACATTATCTGAGTGAACTTTTAGAATCTTACAATACAGCTTGTCTACTTCGCTCACAGGGTGCAGCAACAAAAAAAGTAACAAGAGGGGGGAAATCTTTCTCATACTTGGCCCCCAAGCTTTGGAATAAATTTTTCACTTTAGTTTGAGATTCAGACACTCTCCAAATGTTTAGGTCTAGGCTAAAAACATTCTTATTTTTTAGGTCTTTAGTTAGATTTAGACTATGACACATGGCTCAGATTGACTCTTGCCTCTTGGCTGTGTTAACTTCTGGTTCTTTCCCTTTAGCTATGCTGCTATAATTAGACTGCCGGAGCTTCATGCTGCACAAGGCATCAGTGATTGATAACAGACTATGTGCTTGTAAGCCCATAAGTAACTACATTTTCTCTTTTCTCTCAGAGGTGATGTTTCAGTACCAGTTCCAGCACCACACATTTAGATGTTCCTCCACCTCAGCATCAGTCTACTGGTCTTCTTTAGCAATAACCAGAGTGCAGAAAATCCATTCATCACTTAGTCATTAGGAGACGATGTGCCTCCAAGGACTTCTCACTGAGGACTCATTTTAAAATCCATTTTGTTTGTTTTGATTTTATTACTAATTTGAATTTTATTATTTATTTTAATTATATTATTTACTTAATTTTACTATTACCTTAATATACTGTTAAGTATTTATTTAATTAACATCTAGGCCACCCATGGAGGATGGATACCATTTTGAGTCTTGGTCCATCTAAGGTTTCTTTCTTATACTCACAGAGAATTTTTCCTTTTCACTGTCGCCCTAGGTTTGCTCAATTTTGGATTGGCCTTTTACGATAATATAAGATTGTAAAGCTGCTTTGAGACAATGCTTCGTTGTAAAAAGCGCTATATAAATACATTTTAATTTAATTCAACACAGAAAGTTCAAAATGTTTGCTGTTTGTCACAGGTAACTGAAGATGGAATTGACTATTCTAATGTCCAGGAAACACAGCTGTCGTATCATAACAAAAGACTTCAACAACCGACACCCATAAATATTACCATACATGCATTGATAATAACAAAATATGAGTATACAGTAAATTGGTTATAATTTGAAACTTGTGTGGACACTCATTAGATATTCTAGAAAAAAATCAAGTTGGAATTAATATATATTATGAGTTTTAACAAACATACCGTATAAGCTCTATGTGAATGCTCTATATAAATTTATTCATAATTATAGTGCAAACGGAGTTTCTATTTTTCTATGATACCTAAATAATTCTTTAAAAAAAAAAACACTTCAAAACACAATTTGAGTCCTGTGTTTTCCACTTTTTAAAAATGTTACATTTTTATTTCAGTGTGACACCCTAAAATTTAAGTATGGCTTTTGTTTTTGGTGTGCCACCCCAAGATTTTTAGTGGCCCATTCTGGCCACCCCTTTGAAAGATTTCTGTGGGTGCCACTGTTCTTATTTGGAAATTAGATTCCAATATTGAAACCAATCAGAGTTCTGGAATCAATTAAGTCAATTTTCTGAGGTTCCACTTTATATTATTTAGAGACATTACTTACCCCAATAGCGTAGCGAACAATTTTATAGCTCTGTGCATAATCAGCAGCTTGCTGCAAATTGTCATCTCCTTGAGCTTTAGATGACTCACCATCAGTAATAACCACCAGCACTCTGTTAGCATCTGGTCTGGAGCTTTTGATGAATAACTCATTGCTGCACAAACAATATAGAACTATCATTTATATGCCAGGAGGTTTAAACAAACAAAGGCAAAATAAAACATTCTGCATTTTAGAAATATCAATAATACTTACACTACTTTGTTGATCCCTTTGCCAGTAAATGTCCAACTTTCAAACTGTACGATATTCTTTATTTTATGAATATCGGGATTTTGTGAAAAGGTTCCATAAATTTCACAATTCAGTGAATATTGTGCAACAGCAAACTGAAAGCGAAAAAAAATACAAAATATGCTGATATAGATTTTTTTTTTATCATACAAGAATAAAGGAGAAAATGATTTTAAAAAAATAGTTTGTAATTCACTTCACATTCATTATCATGCATTAATCTTTAAGCTCTTCTCTAATGTCCCACAGGACCAGCACAGATCAGGTACTACAGTGTTTTGTTGGTGGATCATAGTGATGCTAATGTGGCGTGTTAGTGTGTGTTGTGCTGGTATACATCACAACCACATCAGCATCAGTGAAATCCCCAGAATGATCCACCAGCTAAATACTATAGTATCTGATCTGTGCTGGTCCTGTGGGGGCCCTGTGCATTAGAGAACAGGGTAATAGTGACTAACAAGCATGAAGAGAAACAGATGGACTACAGCCTGAAAAAAGAACTACAAAGTGCTTCTTTAAGGTAAGCACAACTGCAAAAATGAAGAATAAGTATGGAACCATCAGGTGTGTTCATCATCTTATGCATCACATGTGCAATGTTTTAATCTGTTCAAGTACGCCCTTAACTCGAGCAAGGTGCCCTTCTTGGGGGTCCTGACAGGGCCCGTGCCTCCTAGCTGCATGGGTTCAGGCAATGGAGACCGTTTAGGGACGGGATCAGGGTGAGGTCAGCGAAGGTGGCGTTCTTGCGAGAGGGGCGGATACCTGTGTGTATCAGCTCACTGACGGACGCAGTCGAGAGATGCCGCGAGCTGGTAAAAAGCGAAGAGGGAGGTAGGAGAAACCTAAAAAGCGAGATTGTCTTTAAGGGCCTTGTTAAGGCCCCGATGAAAAAGAAAAGTGGGACCTCTTCCCATCCCGCCTCTGCCACCAAGGTGAGGAACTCGACAATTTAGTCCGCCACTGGGTGGTCGCCCTGGGTGATCTCCACCAGGCGAGGTCCCTCCTGGCTCCTACCCGAGGGATGGAGAAACATCTCCCTAAGGGCTTTGGAAAACACCTCTTCAGAGGCGCTATCGAGCCCCTTTTGTTCCGATACCGCGGTGGCCCATTTCAGGGCCTTCCCCGAAAGGAAGGAGACCATGTATGTCAACTTAGGGAATCATGAGGGTTGGAGCTCAAAAATGAGCCAGCATTGTGGGAGGAACCCTCGGCACTTGCTGGGATCACCGGGAAAGCGCTCTGGTGGTGGCAAAGGGGTCTCCACCATGGCAGTCGGAGCAGGTGCGGGAGTGCTGGCCGATGGCCACCCCCTTGTAAGCGACTTGCCTCAGGGACGTCGTGGTGACCCGCTGGGTCCATTTATGGTCACGTCATTCTGTTATGAGATGGGAGGGTGGTCCCAAAGATGGCGGATTTTGGATCAAACAACGTATTATGATAATGAGGGATAACAGAAAAGGCAGAGCAAAAGGCTCTTCAACTTACAAAAACAAAAAGGGGAAAACACGCAGTTTTCTTAACATGAATTTGGTCAGTTCTTTATTCTTATAATTCAATGTCGGTGATGTTTGTGAATCTGTGCGTGTCTCTAGATGCTGCGTTCAAAGCCAGTTGGTGTTTATGTTTTATCCTATATTTATAATGCATGCATGTTTGCACCATACACTCCCAGTATCTGTTTGGCATGTGTTGGGTACTTTTGGTGAAATTCTGGTGAACTTTGGTGAACTTGTGCAAATTGTGGCTTCTAGAGATGGCTATGCCTGAAAATGCTTGTGTTAGACTGGTCCAAAATTGTTTGTGTTTTACTGGGTTTTTGATAATTGTGGGCGTATTGTGGTGTAGGGTATATTTCAGAAAATTTCGGTATTTCTATACGTTTTTTGGATTATTATGATGTGTGTTGTGGTGGTTTCTTTTTCTTCTTTTTTTAATTAGTGTTTTACCCACTTCTAGGACAGCCTATGCCATTAAGCCTTGCATTTGTCATTAACCAATAAAAAGACAGGAGGGGTGTGTTGTGCTCTACCTTGAATAACTGTGTAAAACTAATACACACAGTTATTCAAATATGAACTGGGTGGTGAAAGCTTGGGGGTTTACTAGCTGTAGTGTCTTATCTTGTTGACGGGCTAGAATTCATTTTAGGAGGGTATTATATGGGTCTAACTCAGATTATTTTATATTGAGTTTGTCCGCTATGCCCGTGCCTCACACTTTGAACCCTAACAATTGAATCAAATGTATGAGACATTACTGAGCTGTGCCAGAAGTTTAGAAGACAGATGTGCAGGGGCTTAAACTCTCAAGAGGTCTAAATGTGTATGTGCCTGAAGTTTGTTTTTGAAATGTATTTTTTTTTATAAATTGGCAACACTGTATTAGCTTTCAAAATTTAGGATAAGATTTGCTTCTATACCCGAAAATTCCGGTTTTGCAGTCCTTGGATCAGGGTTATAACAAAGTCCTTCATTGCACCAAAGTCTTGATAATTTACACTGCCAGAACCATCCATCAAAAAAGCAATATCAGTTGGTGGAAAACAGTCTGAGAATAACAAAATCAGGAAAACAAACATGAGTCATGACAATCATCGTGAAAAATCCGAGGCTATGTCAGGAGCCCATAAACGCATTACCTCTTAAAGAATTTGGTATAGGTCCGGAAATATCTGTGCTGTCACTGAATGTAAAACACATTCCATTGTAGGCAGTAAATGATTTACAGTCCTTGGGAATGGTTGGGCCACATGCCTGAGGAAGACAGATTTTCAAACAATATCAATATCAAACCTCCAGTTTAAATGTCACAATTAAGGCTTCAGCTTCATATTTATCCAGCAGAAAAATTTACAACAGATGCTTAGATCAATTTGTTTTGTTATACAGAATATCCATGTAGTGGCTGGTGATAACAGAATACAACAATAACTTACTATTACATTTGCAGACCGTGGATCATTAGTCATTGCAAGTCCAAGCGACATATTAACAGCGACAGCGGGTACTGCATCAATATATAACAAATAGATTTGAGACATTTTGGAGAAACACATCTTCTTTTAAATAAATTTGATATTAATATTATTTAGGATGTAATACCATTAATTTGCACTTGTGAGCATTTACTGTTGCTGACCTCACATCTGTACACTCCCCCTCGTTCACTATCTGAGCTCTGTATGAGGGGATCACTCACAATCAAACTGAGATAAAAAGAAACATATTTGTTAGTCAAACTAACATATTTACATACAGTGGGAAAAATAAGTGTTCTATACACTGCCGATTTTGCAAGTTTTACCAACTACAAAGAATGAAGAAATCTGTAATTTTTATCTTAGTTACACGTCAACTGTGCGAATCTAAAATAGAATCCAGAAAACCACATTGTATGATTTTTTAATAATGAATTTTATTGCATGAAATAAGTATTTGATACAATAGAAAAACTGAACTTTAGAAGTTGGATGATTCCTGTAGATTTTGACCAAGTTTGCACACACTGCAGCAGGGATTTTGGCCCACTATTCTGTACAGATCTTCTCCAGATCTTTCAGGTTTCAAGGGTTGTCGCTGGGCATCTATGAGTTTCAACTCCCTCCAAAGATTTTCTATTGGGTTCAGGTCTGGAGACTAGTTAGGCCACTTATAGAGCCACTCATTTGCCCTGGCTGTGTGTGTTGCGGGTCACTGTCCTGCTGGAAGACCCAGCCACAGCCCATCTTTAATGCTTTTACTAAGGGAAGGAGGTTGTTGGCCAAAATCTCACAATACATGACCCCATCCATCTTCCCTTCACCAAGGAAGACTGACAGTCATCTTGTGTTTCCTCCATTTTCTAATATTTGCAGCAAAGGTTGTTGCCTTCTCACCAAGCTGCTTGCCTATTGTCCTTTGGCCGATAACAGCCTTGTGTAGGTCTACAATTTTGTCCCTGGTTTCCCAAGACATTTCTTTGGTCTTGGGCATGGTGGAGAGGTTGGAGTGTGATTGATTGAGCTTGTGGACAGCTGTTTTTATACAGGTAACGAGTTCATACAGGTAATGAATGGGTTGGGGGGGCTGCTTAAGTAACTAACAGGTCTCTAAGACCCATAATTCTTACTGGTTGGTAGGTGTTCAAATACTTATTTTAAGCAATAAATTTAAGTGTACATTCAGAACAAAATGTGCAGTGTATCAAATACTTATTTTCCTCACTGTATATCATTTATAAAAAATACAGTACTTTCTCCACTAAATATAATCGGTGTATATACACGTACGATAACACCAATTTAGAAATAAAAATATAAAGGGATATCATTGGTGCATGACATCTGGTGCAATACCTTGACACATCATTCTGGATCACTTTATATCCAAAGGCTGTATCTTGGTTTTGTCTGAAGGTCTTCCATGGACTTGGATCAACATTAAAAGCCACCACTGGCTGAAATACTATATTTCCAAAACAGAATACATAATATAATATAAAATACAACATCCATTAGGAAGATTATGATAAAATTAGACAATTTCTCTTTTCTCTCCGAGCTGATATCTCTTACATAATTTTAACTGTTTGTTTTTACTGCTATTATTTACTTAATTCTACTATTGCTACAAATGTAACTATTTCAGTTCGTAACATCTAGGCCACCCAAGGAGGATGAGTCCCTTTTTGGGTCTTGGTCCTCCCAAGGTTTCAACTTTTGAAAGTGTTTTTCCTCTCCACTGTCACCTTAGGCTTGCTCATTGGGATTGCCCTTTAACGATAATATAACTACAAGATATAACTATAAACTATCTATATAAATATAACTATAAGATAATATGTCTACAACCACAGTTCCAATGAGGTTGGGGCGTTGTGTAAAACATAAATAAAAACAGAATACTTTTCAACCCATATTCGATTGAATACACTACAAAGACAAAATATTTAATTTCCAAAAGAATAAACTTTATTCTTTTCACAAATATTAATATTTAACAACACTCAACAAGCGTTTATGAACTGAGGACATTAATTCTTTCTTATTTTTGCTTGATGTACAACTTCAGTTGCTCAACAGTCTGGGGTCTCTGCTGTCGAATTTTTTGAACTTCATAATGTTCCACATATTCTCAATGGGAGACAAGTCTGAACTGCAGGCAGGCCAGTCTAATACCCTGCACTCTTTTACTATAAAGTGTTAGTATTGTTGGTATATGGCTTTCCCTTTGCATGGTAGAATTTTAACTTGCACTTGCACCTGGAGCGATGAACTGACAATGATTTTCTGAAGCGTTGCCCATGGTGTAATATCTGTTCCAAAATGATGTTGGTTTTTAATGCAGGGATCGAAGTTTATGGGTATTCAATGTTGGTTTTCGGACTTGCTGCTTACTTGCAGAGATTTCTCTAGATTCTCTAATTTTTTTGATAATATTATGTACTATAGATAATAAAATGTTTAAATTGCTTTAAACTGTTGGACTTTTTGCCCATGCAGTTGTTCACAATGTGTAAAGTGCCAATCCTTGCTTGTGAACTATTAAGCCTTTGGGATCATTGTATTCTGTTTTTAAATATGTTTTACAGAAACTTCCGACTTCATTGGAATTGTGGTTGTGAGACAAAGGGTGAGCCACCACTGTACAGACTATGCCAGAAATCACAGTCTCTCTATGTGTGAAGCTAGTTATGGGTGCAACCCAATATACAGATTACTCAAACATTCCAGAAGAAAAAGGCACCTAAACATTAATGTGATGTGTATGTACACATGTGTGGGTGATTTTTCAATTAGAGGAACTTTTATGTTCATAGATATTCATGTTGGAAATACTTCATTTTAAAAGAAATATATTAAATATACCATACTGCATCATCCAAAAACGCTATGATTCTTTAAATGTTTTAAAAATTAATGTTTTGCTACTTTGGGTCCATCCCACACTTAAAGTTTTTGCTCCAATAAGATTAATTAAACTATGTGTTTTTATGATAACAGATTTTTTTTTTTTTTTTTTCAAATCTACCCAGCTTTTACATATTGATGAACATTATATTATTGTCCTCAACATTTCCATCATTATTGCCACAGCCTATGGTTCCTGGAGTAAATTACTTGAAGGTAACACTTCAGCGTCATTAGTACTTACACCACCATTTTACACCAAAGTATTAAGTGTTTGCATTACTTATATTTATTTAAAGTGCACTTTACACTGGCTGTTCTCCAGCATTGGCAAATTCACGACCAATCCATTTTTTCCATAATCATGATTTTTTTTTTATTGAAAATTGTCCTTTTGACTACTTGTCATTACCAACAAATAATTGGTAAAGTATTAAGTATAGCTTTTTTATTAAGAAACCTTGGAATTTAAACTTAAATAATTTGCAGAAGGCCAGCGATATAAACCTTAGGTTTCCACTTAAAATCCAGAATTGATCATTATATTAGAATTAAAGAATTGCTCTCATAAGTTTCTTTTATGCTTACAGAGTTAGCAATGGGAATTACAGAGTTAGCAATGGGAATTACAGAGTTAGCAATGGGAATGGAAGCTAATTTATTGCCATTGTGGAACTTGAGACCCCTTAAGACTTCTCTTTAAACTGTAAATAAAAAGCCTCCATTTAGCAGCTACATAACTATAACACTGGTTGTCTACTTCTAACCTTAATCTAAATGGCTGTTCGGTAACACCCAGTCATGTTTTATAACTTTTTATTGGTGTTACGATTGATTTAGGTCTCACCCTTGACGTGCACATTAGTAACATCACTCAAATTGCTTTATTTTGGTTATGTAGTATTACTAAACGTAAAATAAAGAAGCCTGTGTAAAGAAAAATTTTTCAAGGCCAAGTATGAAAAAAACTTTTCCCCCTGCTGTTACTTTTTTAATTCTTGGAACTGAAAGAAATCCTGCACTTTGAAAACCACTTTGAGTGGACGAGTGTAGAGCTTTATACGTTACAAGAAGTATTTTATAATCAATGCAAAATTTAACTGGTAACCAGTGAAGAAATGACAGAACAGGACTGATATGATCAAATTTTCTAGTTCTAGTTAGTACTCGAGCTGCTGCATTCTGTACTAGTTGAAGTTTATTAAGACATTAACCAGAACAGACATCTAGACTTAGGATAGAACCTGTCTATCCTCAGTTTTATCTGATCCAAGAAAAAGGAAATTAAAGGAAATCCAATTTTTTTACTTTAATAACATAATTCTCTATTTTACTTTTTTATTTGAATCTGCTGATATGTACATCTGTGTATCATCTGCATAGCAGTGAAAACTAAATACCATATTTAAGAATAATTGAGCCTAAAGGTAGCATGTTCAGGGAGAATAACAGTGGGCCAAGCACAGACCCCTGAGGGACCCCGTACTTTACTTTTGAGAGCTTAGAGCGTTGATTACTTACATAAACAAACTGGTATCGGCTGGCCAGATAGGATTTAAACCAAGAATGTTTGTAAGTAAAATCTCATGAGCTATAGTGTCAAATGCATAACTTAAATCTAATAGAGCAAGAAAATAAACACGTCCTTTGTCTGATAATATTAATAGATCATTAAGTAACCTAATTAATGCTGTTTCAGTACTATGATGAAATGTTTCATAAATACCGTTACTTTGGAGGTAACTACAGAGCTACTGATAAACTGCTTTTTCTAAGATTTTGGAAAGGAAAGGTACATTTGAAATTTGATCTTTAATTAGCCAGCACACAAGGATCAAGTTTGGCTTTTTGTAAATCAGGAGTTTATTACGACACATTTTAAGGATTCCCGGTTACATAACCAAAGGTAAGAGATGGATTTAAATAAGAATTGCGAGTCTAAAGTACTCTGTATTAATTACACTGGTCAACAAATTTACAAAAGTTGTTTGTTTCTGAAATGAAATGAGTCATTCCCTAATGATTTTTATGTGCTGAATTCAAATATCACAAGGA